>CM042186.1:6564320-6586268 GCA_023539305.1 Ilex asprella | reverse complement strand
ATGTCTTAGTTACGAGAACATCCTTGATAGACTCACCTATATGAGTGCGGAAGACGGACCGCTTCCTATGAGAATTTGAGCTAATTCTCTAGAGCACTCAAGAACTGGGATAAAACACAAGACCGAGAATGTGCTGATTTTTTAAACTTGATTTTAGACACCTTGAATATCATGTGTGTGATATGGTTCTACGTATTCTCAGATAGTCATCATTTAAAGGCTAAATCCACTTTGACTTTAGTACGGAAACATTGAAGCACCAAGTAAAGGTTAAAAAATATTGCCACTTTTGCAATGCATAAAATTCTATTTATTGTCCGATTACTTATATAGTGTATCTTTTATTAAAATAAGTGAAAAATTGTTAGAATATTTTAACTAAAAGAGTGTTTTTATGTGTGAAAACTCAATCTCCGAGATTGAGTCTTGGGACTCTCACTTGCCCGAGTAGTGGGTCTCTCTGGCTAGCCTAAAAGAAATAAAATATTAACTAGTAAGTACTAAACCCACTTTTTAATATTTTGTTTAATTATTTTTTGTCATTACTTCTATATTAAAATTTCAGTTGTTGAATACCAAAAACTTCAAACGGCTAGTATTCCAACAACCATATTTTTTGAGTTATTATCCAATTAAATATAAAAATAATTACAAACTATTAAACACATATTATTTGTATATATATATATATACACGTATTTTCAGTATAAATATATACAAAATCATATCAACTATCTTTTTACAAATATAAGTTTCTAAACAATATTCAAAGGTGTTTGTGTGAAATTTTTGCTATATTCGATTATACAAATCTGAGTGAAACAACAGCCAATAAGTTATGCCTGTAGTATCATGAGAACGACGCTTTACTACATTTTGCGCTATGATTCTTTCATAAAAGGACGCGAATCGTCTTGAAGGAGCGACCTAATCCGCGCATCTCCCTACCATTCACTTTATTTCGATCCAATTTTTCCAACAAATGGTCTAACACCACTGCCATGTTCTGTGATATCAATATTTTCACAGCCTGTTCTGTAATATGTTCTGTGCCATGTTAGTGCCACAATGGACATTGGAAAACAGTATGGTAGATGTGCTTACAATTTTTTTCAACCATATAGCCAATACGCTACCATAGCTGGATTTCAATGTAGAATGTCCGTGCAAGTTGGGCTCTTGTCGACTTATGATCGAACCCAAAACGATATGAATCAAACTAGGCCGAGTCTGTTAGGGTAAGTATCAATCTAAAGCATGAACCCAAGCTGTGATTAATAATCAGGTTAGAATCAGAACCAAACTGCCTCACCTTTATTAACTCAGATGGGCCAGCTAACCTATAAATTTGTGTGCTTAGCATCCTTTGATATAGTCATATAGAAACCGAGGGAGATGGTGCACCCATTGGGAATACCCCCTCCCTTCTCCTGTGCAACATGGGGTGGTCGAGTCTTATCCCAAGTGTATTTCTCCTCAATTCTCTCCCTCTTTGATGTAATGATCCTGCAATGAATGCTTAGGAACAAAACTTGTATACAGGTTGGACCAACATTTTAATGCAACACAAGCTTTGGTGGAATCAGCGCGACAAATTAGGTACTTTAAGTCACTAAATCAATTTCACATGACATCCACTTGAAGTAAATATCAATCCAATAATATTACAAGAAGACAAACTTCTTTATTATCTTACACAATCACAATATTGATCTAGGAATAGAGAAGAGACGATGCAAGGCTCGGTAGTTGATTATTTCTACATCACGTTACAAGGCTCAAATTCAAGGGAAAATGTCAAAACAATACAAGTATGATGATCAGCCGCCACTACAAAGTTCTGAGAAATATAAGCAAGCAATTCAAGTTTGCATACCTATTATTATTATTGCAATTGGCATCCCAATCATTATGGATCTTCACTTGACCTGCATATAAGGAAGGCATTCAAACCTGTAAAAGTACAAAAACAGCCCGTGGTAACCAGCACAGGGGATTATTATGACAAGAACAAATGCTAGCTGGTTTGTGCAACTCCACAAACCATCAACTTTGCTTTCCAATATCAAAATATCAACAAAAAGGGAATTCAAGTTGGGCTCTCTTCACAATCCTCTCGCCTCCTAATCCATCGAGAAAGACATTTGATCCATCAACTCAAATGTAGTCTCGTGAAATGAGGTCTTAGCACACATACCTCTCCTTGGTCCACTGGCTCATGCCCGGTAAATTGAGATCCATATACAGAAAATTTTGTATTCCGCCACATTAACTTTGATGCCGGTTGCAAAATATTTTAGTATGGAATTGGCATCATTTAGGGAATTGCACAATAGGAAATGTGAATAGGTAGCAATGGCTGGTTTATCATACACTGTTCTAAACTCGATACATTCTTTTGGGTGACATGCAAAAATCCTCAAATGCCAACTCACTACATGATCAACCCATTTCTCACCATGTATCTATCAGCAATTCATTTAGACTTCTTAGCAGGATACCATCCTCTCGTGGGTTAAAAAAAATGAACAATCTAGAAAATGTCTCAATTTGTTATCTATACTAGGTTTCCCCTTAGGAGTGGCAGAATGAAATGCATGAGAAACACAACTAACATTCTAAGTTGTGCAGCAGTGGGCAAAATTATGCACATAGAAATTCGGTCCATTTCTTCATATGATACATGATGTAAACAAATCAGCTCCATTCTCTAAAGCCCCAACCATATTCCTCCTTTTCTAGAATTTTTCCACAGCAATAAAATAACACAAAACATAATACCATATCCACTTGGCATATGCGAGATTTATGAAATGGAATTCGAATTCAAAGATTGACACCAATTGGAGGAAGCATTCCCACATTATTGAACCTGAGGGAATAAACAAAAAAGCAAATTGTATCCGAGTCCCATTGACTAATGAAAGGCTAACTGATTCTGATGTTACAGGAACTAAACAACTGAAACAGACGTATCGAAGTAAATCTGGAGATTGCCTTATTTAAGTCAAAGGATGTATTTTTAAATCTCCTCCTTTATATCTTTGCATACCCACAGACATATTAAGAGGATTCCTTTTGATAGACCATTGTAATTTAGCCTGGTTTCTGCAAGGTTGACATAGTCCATAAGTGTTAGGCCTTTCCCATCTCTTATTTATCCATCCATTACTTGTTCATCAACCGATACCACCACTACTATCTCATCTCTTTTTTATCCATCCATACCCACTTCCTTTCTCAACCATATTTTCATAAAGTAGGACCCACTTCTACTGCTATTCCCAGTGTATCTATACAATTTGAGTATACACAGTGCAATCTTTCACTAAAGACAAGGAAGAACTTTCACCAACCCTTGCATCTGCCTCTACCAATAAGATATTGATGTTTGCAGTGTAAGAACTAAGCTTTTCTGACTTCCAAAAATGCTAAAGAGATTCCACAAACACACACAATTATGTGAAACCTATCTCAAAAAACAAAGCATCATTATATGATAGGTTCACAGTTGTACTGTATAGACTACAAGGCTTAAACAAGGTCATCACCATGTTTAGGTTCCATCAATGCAGAGTCTTGTAAGGATAGATTAGATGTATACCGAATCTTTAGCATTACTCAATCAAAATGGTGGCACCACCCTGCTTTTACCACAACGACCCCTAGATTGCAATACTTAGACATATAATATTAGGTGTCTACCACAAACACCACTGTTTAACATGTGATAATTCCAATCCGCACTTTCATGCAGCACTTGCTTTCTAATTTCCTTCTTCAATGACTACAAAGGGGCACATTGAATTGATTATTGTAATCCTGGTATAATTTGCAGGTTTTGGGATGTGCAGCCTATATCATATTCTTGGTGGTAGTAAAGGAAAAAAAAATCATGATAATTTAAGCCCATTCTTCTTTTGAAGAACTTAGCTTCAAAAACTAACCATTCTTTATGTGTTATCATAGATTTGCCATTTATTCTACCGATATTTTTCTTTATCTTATCTCTTTAAGTGAAGTTATCAATTAACTTTATATGGTTGTTGAACTGTGAATTTCTTTTATCTATGTCAAGCTTATTTTCAGAAACTTGGCTTGAAAATTACTATTCATCTCTACAATTCAAAAATTTAACTTCTAAAATATTGGCACTTATCCTACGATCTACATTTTCTAATATATTTCAGTTAAATAGTTAAATTCTTTTACTTGCCATTTGATTTGTTCATAGTGACAGAGGTACTACGACTAATCCCTTCATGATACGTTTCTAAAATTCAAAAAACGGAAACAATAGTTCAAAATCAAATCCTCATCCACTGTGTTTGTTAATCTTGAAAAAAGTAGTATCAAAAAACTTATAGACATAGGCAACTAAGAAAGGATGGAACCCCTTCAGCACATCACAGGAGGCAAGTAAAGGCTAACATCCTGTCAAACAGCAGATAAGGTCCCAAGTTCACAATTCTAGAAGTGTGTATAATGCCGGATACTTTTTTACACTAAGCTAGAATAAAGAGTACAAAGCAGTCAGGAATATGATAGGAAACTAAGGTCAACAGATACAATGAAATAAGAAATTCAAAATTTTATTTCAAATCAAATTATATACACAGGCTTGTTATCAGCTATTAGCTAAGCATCTATAACTGTACAATGCAGATATAGAGAAGCTCTTCGGAACTACCTTTTGCACAATTAGATCAAACACCTATAAGAAAAAGAGAAGAGACAAGAAGAGGCACAAACACCAAAGGCTGATGCAACAAGAAGACCAATCCATAAATGCGTATATATAGAACTAAAAGAGGAATGAAGAATGAGCTTGCTTAAAACAAGTGACAGGGACAAAGAGTTGTTAAATTCAGATAATAAGGAGAGAACAAGGGGCTCTTATTCCTTGTTACCGAATCTCTTAGCAATGATGGGACGGACATCATCAGCGTCAACCAGGGTCTCTAGGAAGGGAAGTAATGAAATTAGTGCACAATCTGATGGGTCATCAAACCAACTCTTAATAGGAATCCCATTATTCAATTGCCACCGGAAAACCTGAAATCATCAAAAGAGAAAAAGTCTATAGTATACAGTTACGTAGTTGAAAACTTTTGAGAACTCATTTTTTGTACAATTTTGAAAGACTACAAAATGCTTCATGTTACTATAAACTAGAGGAACTAAATCTAGTTTTGCCCCTTTCAAAGAAAGCATGACCCTTGATCCAGAGGAAGTCCTGCCCAGTAAACTTCTTAACCAAACAATCAGATCCTCGTAACTCCCCAGTCAAAATCTGAAATAACTTGATGGTTACATACCAGTTGTTACTCCCTAACACCTTCATCATCCCTAAATTTATAGCTGGATGAAGGATTACTCCAAAGCTCTCCAATACTTAATTTGTAGACCAACGTATTTTGAATTCAAATACCCATATCCCTTCAGGGAAGGATAAAGCAGGATAATAAGTGTTCAAGTCATAACCAAAAATGAAAACCACCTAAAGGCTGGAATATATCTTCATGGAGGAAAAAGGAAGGATGAGGGAGGAGAAAATGAACCTAGCAAAGCACAATATTAACAAATTGAATGGCAATTACTCTTACCTGTGGGGAATTATCAATTATCGCTACTTTTGCAAGATCAACACCTAAAACAGTCAAGTCCTTGGTGTAAATTCCATCTGAAAAAATGCATGATTCACGATAAGCTCGGTGTGAAATGAACTTCCCATCCGGATCTAGTATATCCAGAAGTTGTTTAGCATAGATGCTTTGACTGGCTGTGAAGACTAAAATTTCAAACATTTCTGCAACTCTCTCCAGGAATGTTTGGAGGTGAGGCCGCTGTTTCACATACACGGTGTGCTCTTTCATGTTGAAAAACACAGAAAATGTGAAGTCGGCACCATCACAATGCTCCAATGTGGAGTGGACTAGTGTCTCTGCAAACAAGAAAACTGGTGTAAACAATAGAATGAACTGAACCACCATCTGAATGTAATTGGAACTATGGTAGACATCACACGGTGTATGCTGAGATATTACAATATGAAATGACTTAGATAAATAAGATGAGATATTACAAAATTATCAGTAAATGAATACAGAGAATTCAATTTTCTTACCATCCAAATCAAGCACTAGGGTTATTGGTTTCATTTTCCGGGTTTCCTTTGGCAATAAGGTGGGCCGAAAACTGGGTGACACATCCGGTTGGTCTGGCAGATTCCTGATGAACATGTGTGGATCAAAGAACTCTGCTTGATCTGAGTCCGCGTAGCAATTAACATCAGAATACTGGTGGCAGGATCTCAATTGATGGATTACTAAATGTAAGCTTGAATCATCTGACTGTAGTATGCTTTCTTCACATGATCTGTTATCATGGCCATTGCTCGCTTCCACGTCATCCTCGAGGAAACGTAGCATCATACATTCCTCAGACACATTAAAAAAAACACTTGGCTCATCACACGTGTAATCAAGTAAGCAGGTGGTGTTGTCTAGAATATCGTTATATGTTAAGTTGCTTTCTATGGGTAAGGCAGAACCAATTGTGTCAGAAATGTAAAAATCTGATACGTTGCAAGTATGGTGTTCGCCTGAACTTCCGCTGTTCTCACCCCTGTTATCTTCCCCCAACCATGGAACATCAAGATGTTTGTGACTTCCTACAGAGATATGAGAGGAAGGTAAGTGGTTGGAGTCAGTATAACTAGCTCTTACCCTCTGTAATTCAAGACTGGACATGAAATCTAGTTCAGCTCCGAATTTTTCCAAATCAAAAATAAATCCCCAACAAAAAAACCAAACAGGGAATCAGAATGACAAACTTGAGCAATTTAAACCAAACATTCCCATCACTTTCGATTACAATGTGGCATAAGAAATTTACACCCTTATATCTGCTTTTATTAACCAAAAAGTGAAGCAAATCTTCGGGTGCAAGATTGCCATTTGTGGAAGCTTCGGGTTTGTTTCATAACATGTTCATCAGTCATCACCAATCCAAAAAATTACTTCCTTCTATCCCAAAAATAAACCAATAAATCCCAATAAAAATTACACTCATTTCTGTAACTGTCAAAAATAGTTTTCCACTTGTCAAAGATGAACGAACAATACTGCAGATAATGACATATTCCCAACAGTAAGAAAGGGTTCAATTCAGAAAACCAAAACACTAAGTACAGATCTTTAATTTAAACAATACAATCTTCCCTTGAAAGAAATGTACTGAAACAACACTATTTGGGTTGTACCTCCATCATAGTGGGCATTTAGTTCACTGTGAATGCCAATGGACTCCAGAATAGGCGAAAATATTGTCTCCAGGTTTGATGTGCAGGTGGCTGGAGTAGATTCCTGCACTCAATAGAACTATCATTGGTCAATTTCAATAAAACACTTTAAACAGAACATTCAACATCTACACTGTCAGGATTCTTCAGAAAAATTGCAGAAAATGAGAATATTTCTCGAGTTAGCTTTTTACCATTCTCCCAGCAGTTGAAGAATCAATCAGAGGTGAATGCTGCTGCTTATGAGACTGACAAGTTTCTTTACCAAGCATATAGTTAGTTTCACCACTTCCCCTGTCCTGAGCACATTGTGTCTTGAACAAACCAACTACAAAACCATAAACTCAATCAAATGAAAAATCTTTAGCACTAAGTGGGTATCATAGCTAAACTGAGGATACAAGAGAGTAACCAGAGGCCCAGCACTGCCTATTGCTGTGGGACAATATCTTATGATGGTCAATTAAGTACATATTTCACACTTATGATATAATCACCTTAAATTTTTGTCATTTCAGAAAAATTGAATAATAAAGCATCTTTACTTCAAGAAATGAAGAATGATATGATTGGTAATTGTCTACAGGCAGTCTAGGACTAAATATACATCAACCTCTTTCAGATTTTTTAATTTTTACAGTTTATTACCCCTCATATAGCTTTATTTTAGGTGGGCATCAAAAATAAAATCTTTAACTCCCTGATTCTACCACATCAAATAGAAAAAGAACAAAGCTTATTGAAGTAATTGTTTACTTCATAAAAAGTACAATTCTTGAGAAACTTTGAACAAACATCAAGAATTGCTTATCGAATGGAAGAGCTTGTTTTGTGACTGCAAACTATTAAGTCAACATACACCAATCAGTTGTAGACAACATAATTCCAAGTGTCAAAGGTTTCATAATGACTTTGTTCGAAAGAAAAACGTCAAAGGTTTCATAATGTAATGTGATCCTAAAATGCGCCAATAAATCATGATATAATAATGCTATGCCACGTCACATTCTACTAAATCATTTTACCTAAACTGTTTTTCAAACATGGATAAAATGGAGATCGAATTGCATCTTACAAATTTTAATCAGTCACTATTGTATTATTCCATGTAAATCCTTCTAATGCTTTGATAAAATAAAATGTATGTCTTATCTATATACACCCCTATGATACGTATGCTGCACAAAACCTCAACACTGATATGTGATATCTCACACTAATTGACAACCTTGACCATAGGCAACAGATGATAATAAGGAATAATCCGACCCATAAATTATGCTACCCTTGTTTATACCGATAAATAAATGTCTTTTCTATCCCATTTGCCAAGTGTGATTACTCAGTACCATCACTCACCGTCCTGACTACTAGGAATACAAGTCTCAAGTTCTGCTGCTTGTTGAGAAATCTTGACACGAGAGAGCGAATTCTTCGATATCATACTTGACTTTTGACATACATGAAGACCGTTTTGTTCCACAAAACAGCCCGCAGATGACTTCGTCTTCATTTTCACTGATGGCATTTGATCTATAATGGTGATATATACCACAATCTTGCTTTGAGAACATCAGTGAGAAACAGAACCCCTTCAAACAAATAAATCAACAGTAAGAGAAGTGTCACACAACAAATAGTCGAATCAAGAACGACCATTCGAACACGAACAGTCTATGAATCTTAGAACATACTGATTCAAGAAATCGCTCAGAAAATGAAGTCAACCCAAGTGACAGAATCCTCAAGAACACAAGCTAACTACCAGTCAAAAATCGCAGAACAAAAACACAGAAAACAATTCAAGAACTACCATAATTCATCACCATATCAGAATTTAAAGCAAATACAAACCCTCAATCATCAAGCTTGAACTGAACAAGTTATACAGTTGAATGATCAACTATACAGTACATAAATCACGTAAATCCACGAACACACAACAATCAAGAACAAAGTGAAAATAAAAAGTTACAATTAATAAATTATCAGCTGATAATTATGTAAATATATAAGGGGAATTTAGACCAACATATAGATACAAATTATATACACACCTGTGAAGCCACCAAGTCTTCTCTCTCCAAATTCTCTCTCTTGTCTTTGTCTCTCTCTCTCTCTCTCTGTATATATATATAAAGACAGGGGTCTTCAACGTTAGAATGGCCAATGGCTATATATCTGTCTCAGATGGAATGGACGGTCAGGATTGAATGTTGGGAATGTGATTTCAACCTATAAAATTACGACACGTGGTGAGCAACCAGGTCTCTTTTATTGTTGACACGTGCAGGTCCGCGGAAAAGGCGGAGTTATTGAATGAATGGCTGCTTTACGCGCCTTTAGAGTGCGTGTAATACAGTTTCCAAAAGTGTGGGATAAATAATTGGGGCCAGAGTAGCCATTAGTTCATGACTTAAGTGAGGCATGTGTAATTATTATTATTATTATTATTATTCCTAGTATTTGGTAAACTATTATATTGACACCCTAATTTATACCAAAAATATGGCCATGACTGATATTTCTAAAATTACTAGATTAACCTAAGTGGAAATTAATACTTGATCTTTATGGAATATGTAACACCCCGTTTTCTTGGACACGTTACTTGATTAAATCGATCGATCACAATAAACTACAAATATCTCCGAATACAGGGATATAACTCTAATTGTCTCAATAAATTTATAATCACAATTTTGATCTCCAAATACCAATAAAATTTAAAAAATTATATCAAGATTTGTCCATCTTCAACCCCTCAAATATCAACTCTGATCATACCCTCCAAGATCATCCTAAAAAAAATATTAAAGGCAGTAAATTATACAATATGATAAAAAATAATATGTTTAACGAGAAAAGTATGAATGATCAAATACCAAATAACTCAATCGATAGACAATCACATATAGAAGAATAAAAAATTCAATTCAATAAGTCACATAACTCAATTTTTATCAAATATAACATCATACTTGGTTCCTCTTGGTGACATGACAAGTGAAATTTAGACATATAAATCCGTACTCATAATAACTAATCACACTCCGCAGGACTATAATCACAATCGCACCCTGCAAAGTCATAATCATATTTTATCAATTATGCCAAAAGTATATTTTGTACATGTACGAATTAATCACAAAGTGTTAGCCTAACGTATAGGTCAACCAATAAAATTGACAGAATTTCGTATCAATTAGAATAAGTACAAAATTCAGATAATCAAAAGACACATTTTACAAAGAGATTTAAAAGACATGAGCATATTGTATATTATCCCGTACCTCAAAATTATCAATGACTCTAACAGATGTGAAATTCAAAATACCATGAACAAAATAATTAAATTTAATAACGATCTAAAATAAAATTACTTCTCAATTTTTGACCCTAAATCTCGTAAGTTTTTTTTCTATTCTACTCTCTCTCTCTCCACCTTGTTCTGTGTTTTGACCATAACTTCATGGCTATTTATAGCCAAAATTCATCCAACTCACATCACCAAACTTGTCACCATGCTTGTAATGCATGTGATGTCATTACACAAATGTCCATTTTTTGTCCAAGTTTTTTTTTTAATAAAACACACTTGTCACTTAAATGATGGCTAGACCCCTTCATGTGACACTTGTTTCTTTTTTTTTTTTTTATAATATCTCCATCTAAATAAGATATTATTCATATATTACTCGTTTAATATATCATTCAGACACTATGACATTTTTATTTTAACATAAAATATAACTTATATTACAATCATTTGACTTGTTTTCACATAAATAATTCATAATTCAAATTTATTTATTTATTTAAATTTTTTTAAAAAAGCTCTTAGTTATATAAAATTGTAATTGACGACCTAATTAGCGTGTTAGTGATTTTTTTTATGGGTCGTCACAAAATACTACCGATGCAAGACAACTATTATATTGACACCTTAATTTATACCAAAAATATGGCCATGACTGATATTTTTCAAAATTACTGGACTAACCTAAGTGGAGATTAATACTTGATCTTTATGGAATATTAGAAATGCATGATGTGCGTTGCATATAAATAAATTTAAATAATATTTTTTTATAAAAATATTAATTATATGTACAATTAATATTTAATAATCAATTAGGTGTTGAATAATTAATTTATATTTTAATTATTACTAAATTTAATTAATGATTTATTCTATAAGTTTTTGAGTACTTAATTTCGCATTTATTTAGGTATCTTTCTTACCCCTTTAAGCATTTTCACATCTAATTATATTATATAATTATTAATTTTTATTTTGTTAAATAGATTGATTAGATCGTTTATGATATTATTATATTATTGTATACCAAAAAAATAAAATAGAACATATATTGAATCGTGAAACTTTTAACCTGGTAATTACATGTGTATAATAATTTAACATATATAGATATAGATTATTATTATATATAACTGTACCACTAATAAATGAGTTCAAAAAAATTTAAAAGTCCTTATAAAAAGAATCCAAAATAAGTTGAAAGTCAAATATGTGTAAAAAAAAATAAATTAGATAAAAGTATATGGATGAATATAATAAACTTTAAAATAATAATTAGGGATAAAATATAAAATCAATTTTTTTTACAGATACTGACATTTATAAGTAGTATAGATAACCATAGCGCCTAAATAGTCTATTCTCTAGGTCGAGTCTACACTTGTGTCCCAAGATGAGAATGAACCCAAGGCAAATGAGAAAAAACCATGTCCAACTCTTTTTTTTCTTTCACCAAAGTTAAAAAACCATGGGAGTTTGAATTATCATGTTTACATTTATGAGCTCTTCAAACAAGTTAAGTTTAATATTTTGTTGCTTAATGTCATGAAACAAATCCCCTCTTATGCTAAAATTTTAAACTATTTGTGCACTTTTAAAAGAAAGATCATGTGAAAAAACTAAGCAGGCAAGTGTTATCATAGATCACAAAACATTCTCGGGTACAAAGATGTAGGGTGTTTAATTGTTTCATGCATCATAGGCAATTTCAAGGTTGAGCAAACTTGCTTGATATTGGGGCATTATCCTTGATTTACAATTCTTGGTTGGTCAAATCAGATAGAGAGAAACATATAAAAAGATGGAAGAAACATCTCCACTCAACTATTACCCCAATACTAGTCAAAAAATAAATAAAAACTATCACCCCAATAAACACCGCAGGCCAAACACCCCACCCATGGTTTGTACCCCCAGATAAGGGTCAGCATTAAGATCGAAACCTAATGGGCTACCTGACGACCCACTAGGTTAATGGTTAGGGTCCCTCAATGTGGTAGTGTCTCAAGTAACTTGTTATCTAGTGGGTATGACACACTAACTAAGGACCTGAAGATATGCATGATCAGATATCTCCTGAGCTAACCCCTTCCAAGAGACACTTTTTTATCATTTAATACGCTGCATTTTTATTTCGTAAAGTGCACAACATTGCTAGCATCACACAACTAACTAATGTTGATCAGGTTAGCTTTTAGCCCTTCCACATAAATGACATTGTCCAACTTTGGCATGCCCAATGATTGAATGGAACCATTTCCAACAACGTTGGAGACACTCTCATCTCCAAATATATCCATCACACCACTAAACTTTCCTAATACACAAAAGTGAGATTTCTCTCCATTCATGTGCCTATAACACCCATTATCAAAATATCATTTATTTTCAACTGGGGCTCTCAAGGTAGTGTGTACTACAAGACACGTCTTATGGCTAGTTGACGTGACCATCTCTATGAACCAAACTCTAACTAGGTCAAGTAAAAAATAAGATATGCCTACACATTGCCTATATGCGATCATCAGGGCAACCACACTTTGATACTAAATGGGGAGAGAATACCCAATAGATCATCCCTTACGACTACACACATCGGATCACTAGACACAACCTAGAAGGGTGAATAGGTTAATTCAAATTATGGCTTGAAAATCAACAATTTTAAACCTAATGTAGCAATCAAAGATTGATGTATCAAATAGCCCTTTGAACCTCTTTTCAACAACAACCCAAACCCATCATGTGACGGATGCAAGTGTATCCCTATAGATTAACCATCACTTCAATCCACCATAACTTCAATCCCACCAAAGCCAATCAACCACAAACCCTTTTTGATGAATGGAAAGATAAATCATCATTCAATCAAACACAGTGTGCGTGTGTGCAATTGCAAGTATATAGGCGAAAAATATCAAAGAAAGAACACAAGTAATTTATTAACCTGGAAACCCAACTGGAAAAAACTGTGGAACTACTTGGGGTTCACCTAGCATATTCATAGTTGATTTACAAGTACTTAAGTTTTATACCTAAACCAATATAATGGTTAGATGCTCATTTCCCTCAATAAATCTCTCATTTGGAAGTCCCTCTCCAAAGTTATGAGTAACTTCACTTGAATTCCTCCACCACAATGGATCATTTAAGCTCTTCGAACAATCGTTTTCACCAAGATCCTCGGGATTCACACTTCTCTAAAGTGGGTTTTGGTTGATCTCCAAGCTAGATCTTTTTCTGCAAAGTGTGTGGTTGGATAAAAGAATCAAGATTGGTGGCCTTTAGTCTTAGGGATCTAGGGTTGTTCTAAGATCTCTTAAGGTTTATGAGGCTGAAAATTAGCTCACAAAAGAGACGTCCTAGCATAGGAAGTATTACCCTTTATATAGGTCCAAAATTAGGTTAGTCTTAAGGTCCAAGTTAAACAAAAGTCACAGGTGATCACTAAAACAATGGGAGGGCGATTGTGGTTAGAATGAAAAAAAGGAATCAATCGAGACCAGATGAGCAGAGATAGGTTGAGACGTCGTTAGACCGGTCAAGTGGCATGCAAGCGACTAACGGGCGGTTTCTACTACTCAACTTGACAACCTTTTTCGAGTTTATCTCTAAGTATTCAGAGATTACTCTAGTCAAAAGCAAACGACTGGAGAGAGATTTTTCAAGCCGAAAACCAAGCAATAAAATGACCTCTTGAGCACTAAGGGTGTTGCTCAAGTAGGATCTAATACACGACTCATTTGATGTTTTTAAAACATTTATAATGTTTTGAAAAACTTTTTCATTGAAAAAATTGAGTCATTCAAGGATTTTTCCAATTCCATTTTCATAATCCTAATCATCTTAAGTCTAAAATTAAAGTAAGGGTTCTTAGGTCTCTAGGTACTACCTTTATCCTAAACTTGAAGGTGCACTGACGAACACTTGAATAAGATTTTTAGCTTGAACTTATCCATTCTATAACGCTTACGGATCTTGATCTTTGAATCATCATGACCATTGTGATGACCTGTATAAAAATTAATTGCTAACACGTCAACTAGACATTAATTATGATCCTATATTCTCAAGGTTTATTTTTATAAATTTCAAATAAATAAATGAAACTCAACTATGAATTTCTTATAGGAAAATAAGTCAAATAACTATAATATTAATTATGTTTCAAAGTGTTCGAATGGTATAATAGGTATGTAATGTATGTGCCACATGTAATGTATAGATATATAGACTCATAGAATGACAAGTGTCATTGAAATATAGAAGGAACCAAGGAACGGTGACAAGTGTATTTTTAAATAAAAAAATATGGCCAAAGTTTGGACAAGGGTCCATGGTGATGCAATTGCACCACCTAAAGCCATCACGCGGAGGGAAGGCAAGTTTTGCCTATAAATAGGCCACTAATCAGTGACCAAACCAAGGAGGAAAGAACGAAAAGAGAAATAGAGGAAGGAAGATAGAAAAAGAGAAAGAAATAAGAAAGTGACCAAAAAAAGATAGGGAAAGGAAGAAAGAAAATAACGAGATTTTGGGTTTAAAATTTGATGGTGATTCTAGTCTTAAATTCTATGAAATTGGTATATGTTGTTGTTAATACGGTGCTAATCAAATTTATTGCCATCTCTTGATGAGTTGAGATACGGGGTAGTATATTATATATTTCTTTTTTTCTATCTTTTTTTTAAAAAAAACTGTTCTTTTGATTGTTCGAAAATTTGTACTGTTGTTGGTTGTTTTTTGTTGATATGAAATTTTTTAAGTTTTGTTAACCTGACCTGTATTTTGGACTAAATATTTTGGAATTGATTGGTTCATATATGAAATATACTTGAGGCATACTTTATGAAATATGAATGTGGCTCTGCGGGGTGGATTGTGATTGTGGCTTTGCGGGGTGGATTGTATTTTGACCCTATGTGTATGATTGATTAGTATGAGTATGGATTTATATCTAAGTGTCATTTGTTATGTCATCAAGATAAATCGAGTATGAAGTTATATTTGAAAGTAGTGGAGTTATGTGACCTATCGAATTTGATTCTTAATTCTGTTGTCCATGATTGCACATTGATTGAGTTATGTGATATTTGATCATTCGTATTTTGTTGTTGAGCATATTGTTTCTTGTCGTATTGTACTTCTCCACATTCCTGTGGTACATTGTGGTCGATTTATCAATCAACACAACCGAGAAACTAGGGCATTATAAAATGTTATTAGAGCCTAAGTAGTAGATCTTATATAGGTCCTATAGAAGTAAGTCTATTAGTTTTCGTTACAGGTATAAAAGTTTGAAACGAGAGAGTAGACTTTAGATCTAATACAGGGTATTGTGGAGAGTGAATTAACTAGTTTTTGTTGGATGAGTGTATAAGTTGGGATCGATATTAGCATTATGGGTTAAGAATAAAACAATTGAAAATTTTATCAGAGTGCGCAGTGGAAAAAAGTTATCCATTAACGGACTGTGAATTTTGGGGATGAAAATCTTTTTAAGGGGGTAGATTATGATGACTCGTATAAAAAATAGTCGCTAACATGTCAATTAGAGCACTAATTATTATTTTATATTCTCAAGATTTTATTTTTAGAAATTTCAAATAAATAAATGAACCTAAAATATGGATTCTTTACATGAAAATGAATCAAATAACTATAATATTAATTATGTTTAATAAATCTCCAAAGTGTCCGAATGGTATAATAGATATGTAATGTATGTGTCACATGTAATATATAGATACATATAGACTCCATAGAATGCAAGTGTTATTGAAACAAAAGAGAAACCAAGGAATGGTGACAAGTGTTCATGGTGATGCAAGGATTGCATCACCTATAGCCATCACCAGGGCCGGCCCTAGGCCTAGGCCACTTAGTTGGTCATCTAAGACTCCCAATTTTTGTAAAATTTTGGGGGCCCCTTTTAAGAATTTTAGTTATGGGGTAGATGTATTTGGATAGGTTGATTTGAGAGGGCCCAAATTTTATTGATAGGTCCATTAACACTTCAATAATTTACTTAGAAAATTATTCAACTTGCCAGCTATAGTAGACTAATAAACTTCTAAAACAAGGAAGGTAGACGACTAGATCTCTCTTTTTTTTTCTCTCTCTCTCTCTCTCTCTCATATTTGTGAAGGGATTAAACAAATCTCCCTACATCACTCTGCCTCTCTTGCACAAATTTATCAACTGTTATCATTATGTACGGGATTCATTCATAAACCACAGTGTCTATTTAATGTCAGTCCCTCATGCTCTCTCTTTCTCTGTGAAGTGTGAAGTCTGAATCTGAATAAAGAAAGAATACCAAAGCTCTCTATTCTCTAATCTCTTGTAGTTAAAAAATCCATCAATTAATTGATAGTGATCAAGATTCAAGGGTCAAATTTTTTTTGGGTTCAATCTACTATAATAAACTGATTTATTCAATTACTCTCCAATTTTTTATTAGAATTTTTTTTCAGTTTGGTGTGCTTAGAATTTTAAATATGTTGATTTCGTATTTTTTATATTGTTGTTGATTTAGAATGTCTCCTTTTTTGACAGAAACTTAAATGCTTGAATCTTGATAGTTGATTGCCGAAACCCTAACTAATATAAAACGATTATATTCTTTTCGAAATGCATGTATAGCTTTTAGAATATTGTTAACAATATCAGTAAAAATTGTTTCAGCAGAGAGAAGTTTTTCAAAACTTAAATTAATAAAATCTTATCTCTGATCAACTATGTCACAAGAAAGATTAATGAATTAACTATATTATTAATTGAAAAATATCTATTAACAAAATTTGAATATAAAAATTTAATCAATATTTTTGCATCTCAAAAAACTAGAAAAATAGCTTCTAAATGAATATATTTTAATAATTGTTGTCTGTTAATAAGGCCCCGCTTCATATTCTTTCCTAGGGTCTCTGGATTTGTTGGGCCGCCCCTGGCCATCACCCATGTAACATGAGGGAAGACAAGTTTTGTCTGTAAATAGGCCACTGATTAGTGACCAAAATCGAGGAGGAAGGAAGGAAGAAAGAAGAGAAAGAAGAGAGGAAGAGAAACATAAAGAAAGAAAAAAAAAGTAATGAGGTTTTGGGCAATGTATTTTAGTTATAAATTCTATGAAATTTGATTCAGACCTAATATTTACAATTATTAGAGGAAAGATTGATCATTTTGATATGAAAGTGTGATGATAATGTTAATTTATTAAAAGATTAATGTTATGAGAACTAAAGTGGAGTTGTGTTGTTCTGCAGGCTTATAGCGCAAAATTGGAACTAAGTGATGAGAAGAAATAAAACATGACTTAAAGGGAGATCACACTGGAACACGCGTCCGGACGGAGGAAGATAGCGCGTCCGAACGCAGTTGGCAGAAAGTTGAAAGAACGGAGACTGCACATTCTGGAGAGCACGTCCGGACGGAATGAGATGCGCGTCCGGACGCGTTTGAAAGAGTTGGCGCGTCAGATTTAGAAGTCTAATGAAATTTGATCTTCTTGACAAGGTGAATATAAAAAAAGATACGGAGGATTTTGGAGAGGGGGGACTTTTGACCTAGGAATTTCTAGAGATTATTTTTTGCATTCTTTCTATTATGTCCGGCTAGAAAGCTCCGCTAGGGCTAGGGAAAAATCTCTCAACGGAGTACGGTATTTTTATTGACTTTTGTACTTAATGATTTATGTTATTGTGTTAATTTAATTCCTAATATTTTAGCAAAGTGTTTATGCTGTAAAAACTCCTGAGTTGTTGTGCCACGTACATCGATTGCTTGAGTTTCCCTGCGTATAAATCACTGGTTATTCCATGTTGGTAGAATTAATATGATTTCATAAAATAATATGATTGAATGATTATTCAGGTTCCTGGTAGTCTTTTGATTATAACCTTTGGATTTATCACTTGATTTGTTAATTGGGTTAACCGACATTTAATTCCTATTTCAAGTCAAGTCTTCAAGTCTTTAATTATTACTGTATGAAGTTGAGAGGGAGTACCTGATGCTCTAATATTTTCATTATTGTTTCAATACCAAAATCAATTGTTCTCAATCAACCAATTCTCAACTCAATCTTTTCCTTTAAATTGCTGTTAGTTTTTGTGTGATTGCTTCTTTGTTGCAATTCCTCGTGGGATCGACCTCAGACTTTCCGAGAATATATTACTTTGCTCAACCTGCGCTTGGGTTTACACTTTTAAAGTTGAAGCAAAATTAGTATATGTTGTTCTTAATAGGGTGGTGACTAAATTTTTTGATCTCCCTTGGTGGTTTAAGGTACAAGATAGTACACAATATATTTATGTCTTTCAATTTTTTTACAAAGAGTGTCATTTTGATTATTTGAAATTTGTACTCTTATTGATTTTTTTCTGTTCATATGAAATTCTACAAGTTTTGTTGATCTAACTTGTATTTTGGACTAAATATTTTGGAATTGATTAGTATATGTACAAAGTATACTTGGGGTATAGTTTGTAAAATATGAATGTGGCCTATGAGGTGTGATTATGGCCCTGTGGAGTGGATTGTGATTATGGTCCTGCAAGGTGAATTGTGGTTGTGGTTCAACGAGGTGCGATTGATTAGTATGAATATGAATTTATACGTCAAAGCATCACTTTTCATGTTATCAAAATGAACCAAATATGAAGTTATGTTTGATAGTAGTGAAGCTATATGACCTATCAAATTTAATTGTTAAATTCCGTTGTCCATCAATTAAGTTATTTTGGTATTTGTTTTATTATTAAACATATTATTTCATATCGTATTGTATACTTTTTTACTTTTAATATTTTTAGGATGAACTTAGTGAGAGAACCCAAGTTAAAATTTCAAAGAATTAGAGCTTAACTTTTGTTTCTGTTGTTATATATAATTGGGGGAGATTCGTTTGTATATCTTTGAGATTATTTTTATTTATTTTAAGATAATTAGAGCTCTAGCTCTGTATTTGAAGATATATTTATGGCATATTGCAATCGATTTATCAATCAACGCAACCGAGAAATTGGGGGGTTACAAAGTGGTATCAGAATTTAAGTATCAGATCTTATATAGGTCATGTAGGAAGTGAGTCTACTAGTTTTGTTGCAGGTATAAAAGCTTGAAGTATTAAAACATAGACTTTAGATCTAATATGGGCTATTGTGGAGAATGAGTTAACTAGTTTTCGTTGGTTTAGTGTATAAGTTGGGATTGGTATCAGCGTTATGGGCTAAAAAATAAAAGAACTGAAAATTCTATTAGAGCACACAATGGAAAAAAAGTTATCCACTGACAGATTAAAAATTTTGAGGACGAAATTCTTTTTAAAAGGTAGTTTGTGATGACTCATATAAAAATTAATCGACTACACGTCAATTAGAGCACTAATTATGATCCCATATTCTCAAGGTTTATTTTTATAAATTTCAAATGAATCAAATATGGATTTCTTACGTGAAAATGCGTCAAAAAATTATAATATTGATTATATTTGATAAATATCCAAAATGTTTGAATGATATAATAGGTACACAATGTATGTGTCACATGTACTATATAGATATTAGTTAGTGTAAAATAATATATGCCATTCTCTTACAATAATCAAATATGATATTAGAAAAAAAAATTATGTGTTTTGCACTGATGGCTGCTGCATATGTTGTGATCAACTTTATTCAACTTAATGCATAAAGTTCATATTTCACAGTCAAACTCATTACAAGATTTGCTTAAGATAGTTAATATTTATTTTTTTAACACAATAAACTAACATTTCTTACAGTTGTTGTCTTGAAATATTAGATTTATCCTTCACTTTTTAATTTTATATGTAGACATAATCAAGTCATGGGTCCTTACTATTCATTCATTCAAGTCTTTTTTCGTGACTTCACATGAGTAAAACATGTAAATCAAGTTCCCGAAGAAAAAAAAAATTAAAACACAATAAAGATCAAATTAGAGTGATTATAAACAATCAACACTTAGAGAAATTCGTGTTAGACTATTGCACGGATAATAGATTATCATCAAAAGGTGAATAACTGACAATGGAAACTTACATATTCAAAATTAAAGATTAGAACTCGATTACTGTGTGTGTGTAATAGAGAGAGAGAGAAAAAAAAAACTTAAAACACAATAAAGATCAAATTAGAGTAATTATAAACAGCCAATAATTAGAGAAATTCATGTTAACGATTACAAGGATAACAGATAATCATCAAAAGTTGAATAACTGACAATGGAAACCTACATGTTACAGATTAAAGATTGGAACTCAATTACTGTGTGTGTATGTGTGTATGTCATAGAGAGAGAGAGAGAAATTGTCTCTTATGGGTAACATTTGCAACTTTAGAATGAGTTTCTTGAGAGATTAAACAGTCTTATTCTTTTTTTTGTTGCTTGTCGCCTCTGTCAAATCAATTAAAATATCTCATCTTTGTCTTTAGTATCTATCAAATAATGTTATAAATACTTAAACATGAGAAACAAAACAACATTATAAGAGTAACTTTGTGACTATAGAGTCACCATGAGTAAGAGGAAGAGTTATAGACTTTAATTTTTTTTTGTCAGACCATTCGATATCCGGAAGCCACATTGGGCTCCAACTAATCCGGATTCGAGCCGGATAGGACTGCTAGGGTGGCAAAGCTCTCCCTACTGAACGCAGCTGCGTTCCCAAGTCTCGAACTGAGGACATTGGTTAAATTAGAATAGTTCATTACCAACTAATCTATGCGTTCGGTGGTAAGAGTTATAGACTTTCACAATTACACAAGAATGAATTTCATTTCAATCAAAATAAGTTCCAATTTATGTCTGAAAAATATAAATTATAATTGATATATTAAATATGGATACGTTGAATGCATATGAATATTTTTGTGTAGAATCTATAGAGTCACTCCGTGATCATTTAAAACCATTATTACATAATTTTAAGAGTCTAATTCTGAAATTATGGTAGTTATTAGATGAAGAAAAATTGACTTTAAAATATTCAAATAGGGTATAATAGAATTTTTTTTTTCAAGATAGTTGCCATTTATATAGATTATAGTATATAGAGAGAAATTATAAGATTATGATAATTCTATGGTATTGATATTTATTTTTTTCAGGACCATACAACAAAATATAATATTGTAAAGTTAAGTCATAATTGTTTGATGTGTATGAAATCGATTCTAAAATTTTAAGATTGGACTTAACATTTATGATCAATACTTATTAAATATTTGAAATATATATACTACGTGCCCTCTAAAGTTTTATTTTTTTAGGATCGATTAAAATGTTATGATGTACT
>CM042186.1:6520443-6541108 GCA_023539305.1 Ilex asprella | reverse complement strand
TGGGTGGCTGTGGTTGATGGGGATTAGGGTGGATTTTCAGGGGTGGTGCTGGTTGGGATGGGTTTTAGTGCTGGTTTTCGGTGGTGGTGGTTGGTTGATGATTAGCTGTTGGTGGTTGGTGGAGGTGTTGGGTGGTGGTAGACTGGTATTGTTGTGGTGGTTTGGTGGTGGCTACACAGGGGTGCTCGTCTTGCTGGGGTTTTGTAGGTTCAAGCTTTGATGCTACCTTGGTGGTGGTGGGTTTCCAATGCTTTGGTGGTGGTGATGGTGGTTGGGTGGTGGTGGGTTGTCAATGCTTTGGTGGTGGCGATGAGGCTGGGTGAACTGGGTTTTCATTGATTTGGATGGAGATATATTTGTGATTAAAAAAATTAATCAAAATAACCACAATAAATTATGAAAACGCTATTATAATACCAAACATATTTTTTATTTTTATTTTTCTAATTTTTTAAATATTAATGACTACCAAACATGTTTTATATTTTTAATTTTTATCACAGAAAAAATAAAAACTTGTTCTAGTTTTTTTTTTAAAAAAAATATAAAAACGAAAACGTTACCAAACGCACCCCGAAGGGAATTGAATCATAAAGAAAGTTGGTGCGCCCCCAAAGTTTAGTAGATAATAAAAAACAAGCAAGAATGCACGTAGAATTTTATCTAATACAAAATAAGACAATCTATATATATAAAACAAACATTTTTCTATATATATAAAGCAAACATTTTTTTGGGTGAGAGGAGTTGAAAATTTTTCCCTTCTCAAATGCTTAATTTCTAGATTTTGAAATATTTAATTAACCCATTCCAATCAAATTTTACTTGACTTATTTAACTACTTCCACTATCTTTTTAAACTATTTTAAATTTAAATTGTCACTCATTTTTTACTCTTCCAAATTGATAAATACCATTTGAATTAATTACGGGTGATTTTTCAATAATTTGATGGTAAAAAAAAGGACGATGACGAGAGAAATAGATTCTATACATCGCATGGTACACCTGTTAGTACCTCTTATATAGTAGTCTAAAAGGGAAAAAGTAAGAAATGCAATTATCTTTACGATATGCAACAACTCTTACAATTCCTCATTGATATTAGATGATGAGTGTTTTCAACATGCTACACTTGAGTACATTAGTTTAACCATGAAGTAGCATTTCTCATTGAATCTCCACATGATTTAAAAGGGGGGAAAAACACTATAAAGCAAAGCTTTTCCAAGTTAACATTTCAAATCAAACCCGGGTTTTGAATTTTTATGTGACGGCCTGTATATTAATTAATTATTGACACGCCAATTAGATCATCGATTATGATTCTGGATAATTAAAATTTATGTTTTTAATTTATAATTAATTTTTTTTAAATGAAAACGAGTCGAATGACTATAATTTAGGTCAAATATTGTAAACATAATAAAAGAATATATTCATACAGAGATAATTATACTATGCTAGATCATTTCATTATGCTAGATCTTTACAAGCTTTAGGAAGCGTACATAAAGAAATGAAGAATTTTTTTTGAAAATAATCACTAACACGCTAATTAAATCATCAATTATGATACTACATAATTGAGATTTATTTTAAATATATATTATATAATATTTTTATGAGCAAATCGACCCTAAATATAGACTATTCAACTAAAAATGAGACAAAAGTTTAGAATATAGGCCAAATTTTGTATCATATAAATATAAATATCTATATATAAATTGTATATATCATAACAATATGTTGGAAAAATGACTAGTGTCCTATTCTGTTGAAGATATTTTGGATTTGCCAACAAAAAAAAAAAGAGGAATGGACAAGATTTGAAAACGTGAGGAAAAGAAAAAAAAAGTGAATGGTTGAAAGCTTGGACGTCTGTCCAAGTGAAGTCATTTACATGGTGTAAACTATGATATCATGGGTAAAAACTTTGGCCATAAATAGTCAAGTTCAGACCTTTTGTTCGGCACAGAAAAGGAGGAGAAAGGAACGGAAAGAAAGCGAGGAGAAGAGAGAGAGAGAGGAAGAAAGAAGAGAAAGAGAGAATAAAGAAAAGCGGTCAATTTTTGTTGATCGCTTTTGAGTAAAAATTTTCTTTTGGTAAAATTTTTTTAGTTTTTGTTTAGTCTATAGATTTGAGTTACTTAAAATTGATCCTTATTAAATATTTTTAGATCAAATTTAAGTATCATTATTTTTTTCGATAGTTATTCCATAAATTATTTTAACTTAACGAAGCTCTTATTATATATTGTTATTCTAAAATATTATTTTGATTATTTTGTTATAGTACACGATATCGAGTAGAGGTCAAGACAGAGGTAGGGTTTCTTTTATCTTTTACTATCATTGATGCATTTCATGCATATTTGGGGGCTTCATATCAAATCTATTTTTTTATGAATTATTATATCGTTTTAATCATGGGGTCAAACTGGGGTTTTATAAATAAGTCGTGATCATGTTGAAAATTTTAATTATATCGAGATCCTAATTATCTTATGAAACTACGTTGCATAATAAATGTTTTTATTATTATTTAATATTTGACTTGTACAAACGTTTTATTATTGTTATTAGTTAATGTTTGGTTTGTTGTTAGGTCTGATTACGGTATGACTTTATTTTGTGATTTTGATGAAATTACTATGAATGCACATAATCGAGGGCATGTGGTTAGTAGATGCGTGATCCTTGCGAGGATTCACAGAATTCCTACTAGTCCTTTAGTAATATCGGTTGTCGTGGTAGCCTGTGTGGCACCATAAAAATTTTGGTATTAGTGTTTCTAGAAAAGTAAGAAGGGCATTGAGTTCCTTAGGATGCAAGACCCCAAAGTTTTTTTTCGGAGGAGCGGTTCATGCGTGAACCAGAAAATCGACGGATTGATATGATCGATATGTGCTGAAGTTTATTTATTTACTTGAGTTATTACCTTACCCTATTCTTGCGATTATCTGTTATTTACTATATTATGCATTGTTTTAAAATTTTGGTAGTCATTGATAAACGTTATCCTATTGAGCTGCTGAGTTTATCCTTATCTAACATTTTTCAGAAATATAAAACTGGAAAGGAGGATAAGCTGAAGGACTACGAATAAAGTTTGCTATTGTTATTACCTTTTATGTTGTATCCAGAATATTGAGATGATTATGTAAATATTGTGTACTCGTACGCGAAATACAATAATATGAGGAAGATTATCGTAAATTCGGTGTGAATTTATTAATTTATTTTCTTGAATCACGCTCAGATATTTTTTTTATAAAGAATAAAAATTTTCGGAGTGTGACATCTTATGATCCTCGTGTGCTAGAATACTAGGCTCCGTGTCGACAACATTACAGCACAGCTAAATTTTGATAGTCTAAATCAATAGACATTAATGAACCATCATTGATGGACGTTGAACATTACACGATAAATTCAACTGAAGGTCCAGCGCTAATACTTACAGATGTTATTTACACTTGTAATAGCTAAAAAAAAGGGCAGGACTTTTTTTCATGGTAACAGTGGGCGGGCATCAATGCCGACCGCAAATATCAGAGGGAAGTCAAAGGACTACGCGCTTCATTAAGGGGCATAAATCTAGACCTATTAGTTTGTTCAATCACAAAAGCCATGGGATAACCACCATGGACAAGACCCCCGACTAAGCAAAGAATCAAGGCCAAGGGCCAGCCGCAGCAGAGCAGCGGGGCATAGCATCGCCCGATGCTCTGTAATCTGGATTCTCAATCAATCATCCACATAGGTAGCAGTGTCAACAAATTCAAAAGATTTCATCTACAAAAAACAAGAGCAGCATATCCCTAGTCTTAAATATCCGGAGATCGTATCAGAGAAACATTTCATGTACATTGACTAGTAGCTTTAAATGTTCGGCCAATGCCAAGAAACTGCTAAATCTCAGTTACACTTACCACTGGCCACTGCATCACCATGACGTTCAACTACTTTTAAATGCTCCAAGCACTCTACAACTTCCTTCATAGTTGGACGGTCAGGGGGGAAATAAGTTACGCAGCGCATCCCCAGCTGTGTTATTATCGGAGCATCAGGACCATAATAACCCAGGTCTTTCTCCAGGCTACTGTGGACAAGTGAACCACCGGGCTCATACACACTCTTGGCCCATTCATCTACCGCAAGAATCTCCGGTCTCCACTCTCCCTGACGCAACTTCTCTTCGTCAAAAAGTCTTTTGGCTATAAGCCCCAGAAGAATAACACCATATGAAAATACATCACATTCTATTCCCCTCTGTCCATCTATCAAGCAACACAGTCATTTGTAACTATCATGCAATATACTGACCAACTTGGTTTTCAAAACAAGATAACAGCAAACCTGATTAGTCAATAATATTTTTGACCCAGTGTGTCTCTGCGTGCATGTTATGCTGCTTAAATGATTTGCTTCAAACGAGAGCATGCATGCATGGAATTTAGTAGTGCAAAGAAATGATTTTGCTGCATCTTGTTATCACTGGTGTTGGACCAATTTTTTCCAAATAGGTGACTATATAAGGAATACATGTAGAATGCAAACTCATGTTCACATGTGGGTTCAAAAGTATTCAACTACTGCCAACTTCAGGAAATATTTTGATTGTAAAATGGCGTGGTGTTCTCCATAAAATTATAGGTCAATATACAACAAACAATTCATAATGAAACTCCAGATGTCATATTTTCCGTACACATCACCAAATAAAGGTGAACCATGTCAACTTTTTAATATGAGTGTCCCTTCTCTCTTCTAAATTAGTATTATTTAATTAAGAAACATATTCATTAAAGAGACGAATTGAGTTGATCCAAGCCTCTGGTGGTGTTCTGATATTGTTCCTTTGCACTGAAAGACTCGAAGAACAAGAGAAAGTAAAATACCGACAGCAAAACATGAATCAACGTAGCCTGGAGACATCGGTATAAACAGTTTTGGAAAGCTTATTTCACCAATGATCCCTCCACTCAACAGTCCGAAGTCGAATAAGATCGGGTTGCATTCCTAAATATCAAACAATGACACCATAATAGTAAAACAAAGACAAAGAAGTTTAAAAAATAAAGTGTGATATAAAGGATATTCAACTTACTTGATCAAGCATTATATGATGAGCATCAATATTAAAGACCAGGTAAGGCTTTTCATGACCGTGAAGAAATTCAAGGAGGCGTGCAAATCCAAGAGCAACCTTAATCCTTTGGAGCCAATTGAAATCATCTGGATACGTGATAGATATACATCAACAAAAAATCTGCAGTGCGACAACTTCTGGTTTTTAAGACAAACTAACCGAGTCAATTAATATAAATCTGCAAAATTAATTTGTCCCTTGCATTTTATTCGAAACGTGCCTCAAAGCTTCGGGTTTCCACTTTATTTGAAAAATGTCATTGAAAAAATCGTAGTATAGATCAATGGTACCTTTCATCATCACGTTCTGCAAAGTATCCAGTGGACAAAGATCATAAACAACACCTTTTACTTCTTCTTCAGTGCAGTAACCAATTAAGTTTACCAAGTTAGGATGATGATTTACGGTTGGATGAGTCAGGAACATTACTTCTTCCTGTAAAACAATTCCTATAGTTTAATAATTGAATAGCAAGCAAGCGAGCAACTAAGTATATATAAGTAAATAAAAGAAAAGACTTCATTAGAGGACATACCTTCACCATGAGATAATCATCAGTGCCAATTAGACGATCCGATTTTTCATTCCAAATCTTCACGGCTACATCTCGAGCTTCGCTACCAAGTTGAAACTTCCCTCGATACAATTCACCAAATTGAGTTGATCCAATCCTATTTCTTTCATCAAAGTTGTTGGTGAATGATAGTAATTCCTTTGACGTGAATGCAAGAGACTTCGGCTTGGTACCCGAGTTTTCAATTTCTGAGCATCATCACAAAATCATATTACAAACAAATAAAAACAAACATGCAAAATATTAGTAGAACACATCTAGTATTGTTCCAAAGGAAAAACATATATATCATGACAAGATCAATTATAGGAACCATCCCTAGGGACCATTGTACTAGTCTCATTAGATAATAGCAGAGCACCCCACTTGGATATAACCCACCGCTAATTCAAAGTGATAGTGCAATGACCCACAAGCATGGTTCCAAAAAATGATAAGTGTAGTAGTCATCATTTCCAAAATTAGTTTCCATTCTTGAATATAGCTAGTTCCAAAGCAGAAGTCTTTTATCCAAACACTTCTCTGGGTTCCATGGAATCATGGTTGCAACACATGGAAACCTTTCATGGATGATTCAAAGGGAACTTGAACTGGATCCCAAAACTAAACCAATGGATGAATGTACACCGAAATCCGTCTAGAGAAATTAGAGGGTCAAATGTAATAAACTTGTCAGGAAAGCTAAGAATATGTATGTGGGACTCTTTCCAAAGGGTACCCTTTTTGTCAGACCTAATAACCCAACTCCCACACAGAGCTGATCAAGGGGCTCCACACAGCCTCTTTATCAATCTATCCAATTCTAAGAAGAAATGTTATAACTGCTGAAAATATTGGAATTTTATAGTTCGGATTAGTTAGGTGTAAATGGAAAACCAAAAAACGGGCCTCTGTTTTTTCTTGGTGGTAGTTAGTAATTTACGTTACATTAAAAACTTAATTTCACTTGATTCAAGTTGATCCAATCCTTACCGAATAAAAAGCTAAAACAACCCTTAGAATTAAGCCATAAGCCAACATAAGTTATCCTCAACCCAAACCAAACCTCAATTGAGTCAAATTCACATTTAAGCTGCACTATATTTTCGCACATGTGCAATTGTTTTCTTCCCATTTGGCATTGTGCTTGAATTAGGCAAATTATAAAGCATTAAAAGTTGGAAAACCTGTTACTAGACTTAAATTTATGTAGAAATGCTTCTTGCTAGGCATATCCTGAACCAAATAGGCCCTACTGACATCATAATAGTTCAAATTCTCAATCCCCCCAATGATGCATATATATGCCTAATAAATTCTATGGTAAAAACTAACGCATCCCAAATCTTTAAATAACTTTTCTGGCATGACATGTATTTTTACCTTTGTTTTTTTATAAGAAACAAAACTATTACTAATAATAAAGTAATAATTACATATCCAATTAAAAGGTGGACAAGTCGTCCATCTCAAAACACGTAAAGTCAAAATAAAAACCAATAAAAACAATAGCTAAATCAGGCCCTTTGAGCCATCACAAACCATCATCCAAAAAAGTCCAAGTACAATCTTTCACATGAGGCCACCAACTTGATGTGATACAACAAAGAAGAGGAACATTCTCAAATTCCTTTGTCATCGAGGCCCAAAATGAAGTTAAGAAATATATCCGCTCCCACATTCCTCCCACCACTTGCTCTTTATCTTCAAAGATTCTCAGATTTCTCTTTGACCTTAAAACCCAAACAATTGCAACAATCGCACATAGCCAGAGGATAATACCCTTTCCAGTTCCCCCAAGCCTTTAAATCTATACAAACCATTGATGAAACAGATTACAGGGCTACCCAACACTGACCAACCAACCATCTCAAACAACTTGTTCCAAAAATACACCGCCGTAGTGCAATGAAGGAACACATGAGCCACACTTTCACAGCTCTTTCTACACATAACACACCATTGTAGACATTTGCTTAAGGCCTTCTCCTTTGAAGAATATCACAAGTATTAATCTTCCCCTGAGCAATTACCCATTAACAAACTTGCACTTTCAGAGGCCCCTTAGCCTTCCAAATCTTCAATGCTGGATAAATAGAGGTATAGAAAGATTCATCAATCAATGACTCAAAAAAAGACTTACCCATCGAGTCTAGATTTAAAGTGACAAGATCAAGCAAATAAATTAAATGCACTAATTATGAAGACTCCATATCATTAAGATTTCTTCGAAATCTAAAGTCCCAAGCGTGTGGAAAGGAATTCGACCTTAACAAAGAAACAATACTATGACAGCTGGATAGTTGAAAATACGAGCGAATAAACTTGACAACGACCATTCCCCAACCCAGATATCCTCCCAGAAACTAACAATCAACTCATTTCCCACAATAAACTTAACCTTTTGAGAAAAATCAAGGTAATACCTCAGAAAAAAGATTTAGATCTAAACAAAAATCCTAATTCTCGTTGCTGAAAGATACGCAAAACCAATTGAATTACACTGTTTTGGAAGCCAATAAACAAACACAAGCAAAAAATAAAGACATGGAAAGCAAGTTATAATTTCTTTTAATTTGTCCTTTCTAAGCGAAAAAACTCAACCCTACTTCAGGCCAAACAATTTTATAAAACCCAATTGAGCTCGTTGTTTCATATTTTTACCGAACAAATCAACCATGAACAAAAAGTCGTGATTGTCAATTCCTTTCACTCTACTATTTGTTCTTCATGTATTTTTCCAACAGAAACAAACAAAAGACGAAAAGAAAGTAACAGACAGCTTTTAATCTTATATTCGAGGCACCTTCATTGTCCATACCCGGTGTGGGCTCACGGCGAAGCCGCTTGAAGCACCGAGAACGATCCGAAACTTTGGGGTCGGAAAACACCATCGGCGACTGAAAATCATCTTCCTCTTCTTCCCCTGGCTGTTTAGTCGTCGCTGCGGCATCTCGAGCTCGTTGGGCCGCCAAATAAAAAGAGATATCCGGAGGCTCCGCCATGTTAGTCGATCGATCGATCGACAGAGAGAGAGAGAGGCCTGACAGTTTTTGGGAAAAAGGTTTTTTTTTATGAAGTTGAGAAAAATTGTTTCGTGAACTGTTTTTTATTTTTTTTTATTTTATGAAAATTGTGAATAAAAAGTTGATAAATTTAGAGAATAAGTTAGATTATTTTTGTGTTTTCATTTTTTTTTGATAATTGTCTAAATAAATTTCTTTTTTTTTATTATGTATAATTATTTTGAGAATTATATAACTAAACAAGTTTTACAAAAAAATTACCAAAACACACTTTTATAAATTTTCTCAAAAGCAGTTTTAAATTATATTTTTTGAGACAGGGCAGTTTTGTAATTGAGAGTCTAATGCGTGGCCTTAATAATTTTATAATTGGGAGTTTAACGGGTAGAAAATGATATTTGTGAATGGTAATAGTCTCACCCCAAAAATAATACTGTCCTCCCTTTTACTAGTCATAATTTGTTAACTTTCTCTCTCTCACCACAGTAAAAAACTACCATAGTTTCCTTGCAACTCTGCCCCCTCCCCCAATTCTCTTTGTAACTGCACAAACAAACCCACACTTAAGGACTTCACTTTATGTTCGAAAAATACCATATCATTTCCAGTTTTTCAGAGTTGTCAATAGCTCGTTGTTACAATACCTATCATATGTTACACATCATTCTAATTGGCTCTTGTTACTCTAAGGGTTTCCCAACATTCAAAAAATGTACGCCTTCTCGGAGCATCAACATGCAACATCATGATCAAGCACACCCACACTTGTCTAGTAAAAGCATATCTGAAAAATGAAGATGGTGTTTTAATTGTATCTTAAAATACATGTTTTCTGTTTTCTGTTTTCTGTTTTCTGTTTTACGGTATAAAAAAATTTTTAAAATTTGTTTTGACACTAATAAAAAATAAGGAGATTTTACGAGAGATTCTACGGAATATGTAAAATGTATTTTAGATGTTTTGAAACACATGGACATTTAAAGAGAGATTTTAGGAAATAGGTAAAAGTTATTTTAGATGTTTTTGAAAACAAACGAGTGCAGAATTTTAAAAACACGGGAGAACACTATTCCCTTCTTTACTGTGCACTTATGTGGGTACTATAAAAGCTCATTCTTTTTTCTTTTCTCTCTCCCCAAAACTCTTCTTTGCAATTTCCTCTCTCTCCCGGATGGCCAAAGGAGACTTCATCCTTCCTCTTCATTACCAACCTCGCGACTAAGAGCTTTCTGACGAAACATCCTCAACTAAGCAGTTGTGTATTGCTTCGAATCTGAGGACCCACGACTCAACAACAAGTTGCAATAGATTTGTGTTGTTGTAGACCCATGAAACATCCTAGATCAAGTTGTTGTAGAGCCTTTGATCGATCTATAATAACCTATATGTAAGAGGCAAAAAATTGAGAGTACCTCCTACAGGAATTGAAAGATTGATGTGCTTTTGAACTTGATCTCCCAGTCTTCCCTCACCTACAAAATGAACAAACTGCCCAAAATCGAAGTGATTCGATCGAAGGCACTCTAATGCTTAAGTCAGTAAATGGTACTAGATAAATTGCATGAAGACAATGAAAGTTCAGTGTACCTTTCACTTTGGCTCCTTGTGCCTTTTATAGACCCCTGTTCATTTAGGGTTTCCATATTTTCTGTTTCTAGGTGGCACACCTCCTTTCAATTAAGCGATTTCGTTTAGGAAGCTGTTGAAATCTCTCTGACAGTTCCCTTGACCTATAATTAAGCTCATTAACTTAACCAGAATGCCTGAGTTATAGACATCTTTTTAACACCACGTTCACTGTTTAAACAGCTCGGTCAGAACAGTTCGGTCGTGACGAGCACTGAGTTCAATCCTTCTTTTTCGAGTTTTTTGATCAGCTCGATTGCTATTTGATGACAGCTCAATCGGATCTTATCATTTGCTCGGTTGGGACAACCTAGTTATTTGTTCGGTCGAGTTTTATCTTTTGTTAAGTCGGACCAATTTAGCTCGGCCCGGATAGCCTAGCTATCTACTCGTTCATAGTATAGTCGTTCCAAATACCATTTTCAAAACATGCAACCTGCCACTTACCCAAGTCTAATTGTCAGATGATAATCAGAATTTATCGGCGCCTTCATTTGCCCCCAGAGAATATTTTTCATATGACACATTAGAAGATATTCTTTGTTTACAATCCTCTCTCATTATTTGTCTTGTATTGTTCCTCATGAAAATGCATTTTTTGTGTCCCTTTCCCCTAGCACAGAGGTCCCACCTTAATGAAGGGCTCGAGAGTTCAATACTTAAGAAAAATTTCAATCATGGCCCCTTTCCCCTAGCCAAGAGGACTACCTCGTTAAGGGTTCGAGTATAAGTTCTTGGTCACTTATTATGACCCTTGCACCAATCTTCCGATCTAATTGGTCTTCAAACTTTACCCATTTGGCTTACATCGTCGTGTCTAGTCATGGGCCTAAGTTTGATCAGATGGCTGCACCCGAGCTAGGTCCCTGCCTCTATCAGGATTTTTTTCACCCTACCGTTGCAATAGGTTAACTTATGCCCGAGCCATCTCGGGTCTTTCATGTGGTAGGTACTCCACAAAAAGATTAACTCTAATGCTAAATCTTATTTACTCGCGGGTGGTACTCCGCTGTTAGGTATCTTTCACGTGGTAGGTACTCCACAAAAAGATTTGCTTTGAAGCTCAATCTTATTCATTTGCGGGAGGTACTCCGTTGTTAGGCATCTTTCCTGTGATAGGTACTCCGCAAAAAGATTAGCTTTGAAGCTCAATCTTATTCATTTGTGGGAGGTACTCCGCTGTTAAGCATCTTTCCTATGGTAGGTACTCCACAAAAAGATTAACTTTGAAGCTCAATCTTATTCATTTGCAGGAGGTACTCTGCTGAAGTGATATATCCCAACTCAAGGGCTCAAGTGTATCATTTATAAAAGGATGATGACTCTTATTTTGGCTTGCATTGATTGTTCGGTCCAATTAGAGGGGTTGAGCACGGCACAACCCAACCCTTAATTTTTCCATACTTGAGGATCTCGGCCCCCATTTCAACAGCTCTTGTGGTAGATAATAATTCAAGTAGCTATAAGTGCGTGTGTAATATGAAGCCTCACGAAAAATTCTTCAACATCAACGATGGAATTATGATTGCTCAGGCTTCGTGTCACCTATTTTTCTTTGATCTTTCGTCCTCCTCCTCTGGTCCAGATGTTCTCTCGATCTATCTCCAATTGTTGGTGTTGGTGTAAGAGTTTCTGGATGCTTTGAAAGGCTTTTCAGGACTACTGGAAGTCATTAACACTAGCACAAGAGGCGCACTGCTGGTGTTTGTCCAAATGCCTCCATGGTTCTGTCACAGGACTAGTTTTGGCAGTAATACATGCTTTTCGGTTACTAAAAATCTTGTTGACAGCACCCCTTGTGATAAACCGACAACCATTCATAGGCCCATCGAGCTCTTTTGTTGTTGCCATCTCAAAGTGTTTGAATGACATTTGGGTGACACCATGTCCATCTGAATGTGTTTGTCATTTGGCGTATGGGTGAAGAATACTCGCAATAAATAATTTCTCTCTCTAGAATAGTTATTCAACGAGATGGATGACTATATCAATCGAGTGGTACACTCTAATTCCACTATCGAGTCCTTTTTAACTCAATATTTTTTAGCCTCGGGGCCAAATGTCAATTAAGTAATTGACTTTCTTGGGTCTCTTTCTCAAGTATCACATAATTAATCTTCATGGGCGTGTTTAGTAAGATGACCTCTTGAGTCGTATGCTTTTTGATGAAGTCAAGATAAATCATGCCCGTATCATACTTCTCAGCATCTTTGATCATTTTGTCATATCAAATATTGTATCCCTTGGCTGTCTTTTTCTAATTGATTAACCTCATTTGTCATCGTGATAAGCTATAACACCTCGATTTTTTTCTTCTTTTCAGAAACGTTAATTGATATAAAAACACCCAAATAAAATAACAGAACGCTAATTGTCCCAATAAAATTTCATTTATCAAAATCATCTCCCAATACAAATGAATCTGTCAATATACATAAATCTCTCAATATAATTAAAACATCAATTACATCGACATCTTCTCGCATTTAATATTCTGATTATCTCGTTCTGATATTTTCTCTAAAATCAATTTGAAAATATTAAATAAAGCGGGGAAGTATACAATATGACGATGAAAAAATATGATCAATTACAATAATCGAGTATCACAAAGTATCTCAATCAATAGATATCAATATCAAATTTACATATCACGCGTCATATAGAATCTTAACACAGATCTGACACATCACCAATCATTCCACCTCAACCCGATTCCACAGGTTTTTCGGCTGGAGATGCATCGGCTATTGGCTGCCACGATCCCTTCTTAATATTTGCATAACACGATCAATGAGACAAAAATATTCAACGATATTCAATCAAAATTTCAAAATAACGATAGCACAAGTTAGAATACAAATTATAGGATAATTAAAGAAATATTTTTTGCAAAGAGATTTAAGAAGAGCATATTGCATACCACCCCGTACCTCAAAATCATTGTTTGAATTTGATAACTTAGCTTTCTTCCACTTTTTCCCAACTTCTTTTACCTTCACTCTGGGAGGTAACCAATGTGTTTTCCTCCTAATTTCATAACCAAATCCCCTATTTATAGGCCTTCAAGACTCCTAGGAATATTCTAGAGAAATATTCAAAAATGTGGAATATCCTAGGAATATTCTAAAATGAGGAATATCTTAGGAATATTCTAAAATGTTCTAGAATTTTTTAAAATTTTTTAAAAGATCTGTTTTCGTCCCAAAACGATTAAATTCATCTCGGTTTAAGTTCAAATTAATTTTATTTGAAATTTAATTCAATAATAAAAAAAATTTAAAAAATTTATTTGTGGGGACCTTTATGAGGTCAACCGCCATCCAGTCGCCTAGAAATACGTGTAAAATCCGACTATCTCGGAATTCAACTAAAATTGTCTAGGTAACTCGGGTTTTGCGAGACGAATTCAACGGTGAAGTTCGTTGTGTCATCCGAGCTTTAGAGAAATACTTATTTTAAATTCGAATTATAGTGACAAATTACCGTTTTGCCCTTTTTCTAAAAGAGTTCAAATTTACCCAGGTTTTGCATTCTTCCCCCCTTAAAAGAATTTTGATTCAGACCTAATATTTACAATTATTAGAGGAAAGATTGATCATTTTGATATAAAAGTGTGATGATAATGTTAATTTATTAAAAGATTAATGTTATGAGAATTAAAGTGGAGTTGTGTTGTTCTGCAGGCTTATAGCGCAAAATTGGAACCAAGTGATGAGAAGAAATAAAGCATGACTTAAAGGGAGATCACACTGGATCACGCGTCCGGACGGTTGGAGGAGGTGCGTCCGGACGCGATTGGCAGAAAGTTGATAAAATAAAGAAGGATCAGTCTGGATCATGCGTCCGGACGGTTGAAAGAGGTGCGTCCGGACGCGTGTCAAAAGCCTGCTGCCGAAGTTGAACCCTAATGAGATTCAATTTCCCTCTAATGAAAAATATAAATAGGAACCTAGAACTTGGAAAAGGGAGAGGGGATTTCCGCTTACAAATTCCATTTTCTTTTTATTCTTGCATTCTTTTTATCATGTCCGGCTAGAAAGTTCCGCTAGGGCTAGGGGAAAATCTCTCAACAGAGTACGGTATTTTTATTGACTTTTGTATTTAATGATTTATGTTATTGTGTTAATTTAATTCCTAATATTTTAGCAAAGTGTTTATGCTGTAAAAACTCCTGAGTTGTTGTGCCACGTACATCGATTGCTTGAGTTTCCCTGCGTGTAAATCACTGGTTATTCCATGCTGGTAGAATTAATATGATTTCATAAAATAATATGATTGAATGATTATTCAGGTTCCTGGTAGTCTTTTGATTATAACTTTTGGATTGACCACTTGATTTGTTAATTGGGTTAACCGACATTTAATTCCTATTTCAAGTCAAGTCTTTGAGTCTTTAATTATTACTATACGAAGTTGAGAGGGAGTACCTGATGCTCTAGTATTTTCTTTATTGTTTCAATACCAAAACCAATTGTTCTTAATCAACCAATTCTCAACTCAATCTTTTCCTTTAAATTGCTGTTAGTTTTTGTGTGATTGCTTCTTTGTTACAATTCCTCGTGGGATCGACCTCGGACTTTCTGAGAATATATTACTTTGCTCAACCTGCGCTTGGGTTTACACTTTTAAAGTTGAAGCAAATTTCGTCCACATAATTATGTTTAAACTACTTCTAAAAATTTGGGATCTCACATAAGCAGATAGCTTTAATAAATCTATTATGAAATTCTGACGCAAGATCCTTGTTTGATGTAAGTTCAAATAGATAATCAAACCAAAGCTTTCTAAGGATTCTTCATAGTTCATAATTCGGTGGGCTAAGAGAAGACCCTTTGGACCCTTGAAGCCACAAGACAGTTTATTTGAAAATGTTGAACCATCATAACAAGATATCTCCACAGATTTGTAACTTGAGTAATACTCCACTTAGGAGAAGCTTGATCTTAAGCCAATGTTTATTGGGCATAGTGGCACACTACACCGATAATATATGTTGCTTACTTCCAACGAGATCATGTGTAGCTAAATTCTTGGGTCTCACCAATGTCCATAGAGAGTTTCACCAATGTCCATAGAGAGTTAATCTCTACTCATGTAGGTCATTCACATTAGGAATTGAGTGATACACTCGAATTCGCCTCGAATTCAAAAAAATTAATTCTTATTGGTTGACACTTTAAGTCGAATATCAAACAATTGACCCTCTTGAATTTCTTTCGGTATCAAGTAATTGATCCTCTTGGATCTCTGTCGTATCGATTTTTATGTCTTCTTGGCTCTCTTTCTCATTGGTCAACTCCATCGTAAAATTGGATCATCTCAAAGACTTCATGTGTCATTATTTATAGCATAAATAATAGTTATCTCCAAAACATAATATAGCAAAATGGAAAAAATCAATATCATGACAATCAAATTATCTTCGAAAAAAAATCATATTTTTCTCTTAGATCTCTTACCTATCAAAGCATGTTAGATTATGGGTGTCACATATTCATCACACATATGTATACTTAGATTACAAGCATGTCAAACATGCAAACCAAAGTCAAAGGATTCTCATACCATGGGGAAGCTGCGTAGGGCTTATATGAAGAGATACATCTTCCTTTTATCTCCATAGATGTCTAATAAACAATAGATTTTGATCACAACCATCTTTGTGCTATTGATTATTCATTCTAACGAGCGAGTCATACTCCACTAATATCTTATGCAACGTGTGAGTACTTGGTTCAATACCAAAACCACCAGTTTGGTAAAGGGTTAGTCTCTATTTATGTATGTTATGTCTACTAGGAATCAAGGAATCCAGTGGCACACTAGGATCCCTCTTTATAGTCATCTTATATAATTCTCATTAATTGATCTCTTCAGTTGAATGTCAATTAGGTAATTGACCCTCCTAGGTCTCTTTCTCGTAGGTCGACTCTATTAGTCAAGAACTTCCTCGTGTTTGGATCAAGATTGGTCACAAACCATTGTAAAAATTAAATCATCTAAAAAGGCACCAAGTTTCATAATTTATCTCTCATGTGCGAGAATAATGCCGAACATGTGTCGGATCCATATAAAGATTGAGTATCAAGCGTGATATAGGCAAATGCAATAGATAAGTTCTACCATGCGAAATAAACCAGAGTATATATATTGATATAAGCCATTAATTTTGTCATCTGATGTTGAACTTCATCACTTGTGTACTGGGAATCAAGTGGTACACTCTAATTCTTCTTGGAGTCATCACATTTAATTCTAATTAATTGATCCTGTGCCGGTTCAAGTAATTGACCCTTTTGGGTCTTTTACGGTATCAAACAAGTGACCTTCTTAGGTTTTTTTATTATATGGTCAAGATGATTCAATTATGTTAAAGACATTATCTATCATATTTTAGGTCAATCACATATTAACTAGTCTCATATTATAGGTAAAACTAACCTCTAAAGTATTCTTTGGCATCCAAGATATACCAGAAAGTCTCAGACTTGTATCTTTGTGTTGGTCACATAGAACCCAAATAAAGGGCAACAGACTTTGTTCTAAAAACAAATTCCATGGAAAGGAAATACCACAACCAACAGTTTATACTCCTGGAAGATGAATAATTTTTCTTGCTTCATGAGACGGCGTCCATCACACAAGGCAAAAATACGGAAAACCATGATGAATGTTCCAGATGCACGTTCTCCTCACTCTTGTACGCTATCCTTTTCTCAACCGGACTAAGTTTAGGTTGGCCAAGATAGCCTAGCTATTTTGCTCTGCTTGGTTGGACTAACTTTAGCTCGGTCCGAATAGCCTAGCTATCTGCTCGGTTGAGTTTTATCCTTTGCAAGGTCGGACCAATTTTAGATCGGTCGGGATAGCCTAGCTATCTGCTCGGTCGAATCTTGCTCTTTGCTCGTTCGGACCAACTTTAGCTCGGTCAGGATAGCTTAGCTATCTACTCGGTCGGATCTTGCCATTTGCTCGGTATGACCAACTTTAGCTCAACCTGGATAGCCTAGCTAATTGTTTTGCTAGGCTGGACTAACTTTAGCTCTCCCCGAATAACTTAGTTATCTGCTCGGTTGAGTTTTATCCTTTGTTAGGTCGAGATAGCCTAACTATCTGCTCAGTCGTAGTATAGTCGTTCCAAATAATTATTTTCAACACATGCAACCTTTGTGCTGGTCGCATGGGGCCCAAATAAAGGGCAATTGACTTTGTTCTAAAACAAATCCCATGGAAGGAAAATACCACAACTAGCAGTTTGTGCTTCTGGAAGATGGATAATTCTGCTTCATGATTCAACGTCCATCACGCAAGGTAGAAATATCGAAACCCATGATGAACTAGCTTTCGTACGCAATGCTCTCGATCTCGATTGTTGCACATACAAATTTATCGACAATGCTCGTCATATTATAGGGCAAGATCGATCGAGTACTTCTATATTTATAATTCACGGAAACTGATCATTGTTTCCCACAGATGGCGCCAAATGTAATAGGCAAAAAATTGAGAGTACCTCCTACAGGAATTGAAAGATTGATGTGCTTCTGAACTTGATCTCACAGTCTTCCCTCACCTACAAAACGAACAAACTGCTCAACATTGAAGTGCTTCGATTGAAGACACTCCGATGCTTAAGTCAATAAATGGTACTAGATAAATTGCATGAAGACAAGGAGAGTTCAACGTACATTTCACCTTGGATCCTTGTGACTTTTATAGACCCCTATATATTTAGGGTTTCAATATTTTCCATTTCAAGGTGGCACACCTCCTTTCAATTAAGCGATTCCGCTTGGAAAGTTGCTGAAATCTCTCTGACAGTTCCTTTGACCTATAATTAAGCTCATTAGCTTAACCAGAATGCCTGAGTTATAGGCATCTTTTTAGCACCACGGTCACTGTTTAAACAGCTCGGTCGTAACAATTCGATCGTGATAAGCACCGAGTTCAATCCTTCCTTTTCTAGCTTTCTGATCAACTCGGTTGCTATTTGATGACAGCTCAGTCGGATCTTATCCTTTGCTCGGCCAAGACAACCTAGTTGTCTGTTCGGCTGAGTTTTATCCTTTGTTAGGTCGGACCAATTTTAGTTCGGCTCGAATAGCCTAGCTATCTGCTCGATCGTAATATAGTCGTTCCAAATAACTATTTTCAACACATGCAATCTGCCATGTGCCCAAGTCTAATTGTCAGATGATGATTAGAATTTATCGATCCCTTCACTATAAAAAATAAATAAATTTAATTATTCAATTATTTTTGTTATTATTTAGTGTATTGAGTGTAATTTATAAAATAATATAATAATAGTCAAAGGGGACAAAAGTATGATGAAAGAAAGTCCCATATGTTGCCCAAGCTTTCCACACATAAAGAACTACTATTCATACATTTATTTGATTAGCATATATGAAAAAATTGTTATAAAGTTTAAAAAAAACATCATTGACCGCATTGGTAGCATTGGTTCTTCGAATATTCTATTGCTTGAAATAAAAAAAAAGTTACAACCAATTTTTTTCTAAATATCTAAATTATCCTTAATTATATTAAATCGGTCTAAAAAAATTATGTAGGATAATTGAAAGTTAAAAAATTAAAAACAAAGTAGCTCCTAGCCTAATTTTGGGATAAACATCAATACGAAGGTCTTTGAGCCTAACTCTATGGTTAATTAAATCAATACCAATATTTTTTAAAATTAATAACTAATAAACTATTATAAGAAAAGTAAGAAAAATGAGAACTTAGTTATAGGTCACGGCTGTCATGCATTTCTTTGTGTTTTATACAAGAAAAAAATTGGTTAGTCGTGAGAAAATCCAAGTATAAAAGAAAATGAATTTTTCATCATTTTCGAATATATGAAAATTTTTAAAAATTTATCTTTTCTTATATTTTTTATTATTATCCCGCTAAACAAACAGAGGGATGAAATATGTGGATTCGAATGATAGCTCGCTTCTTTACTTTTCCTAGTCCTCCACTATTCGTCAATCCCACCAAATTTGATATATAGGGGCGGAGCTAGGGTTTTATCTTTGGGGAGCCAACTATTAGGCACAAAAAATTTGGCCAGCAAAAATTTGAATTTATAGCAATCAAGATAATATTGTCACTACAAATTTAGTTAATTATAGAAAAAAAAAACAAATAAATTAATATTTTTTAATAGATACTTTATTCAACTGTCTATCAAAGTGGTGTCGTTGTTCTTTTTTTATCATTGGTAGGTGTCCGGCTGAATAGTTTGTTAGATTAGGGGGGCCACAAATAGTTATTAGATATGTAAAGAAGATTTTTATTAGGGGCTTATTGAATTTTTTTTTTTGTATTGGGGCCATTTTTACACTAGCAAACTTCTAAGAGGACTAAAATACTACTATTCTAGGGATTCTAAAAATTTTAAGGGGCCATGGTGAAGCTCCGCCACTAGCTACTATAGGGAGCTAACCCATCCAATTTGGTATGCCATCTCCTCCTTATTTCAAGCCTCAATATAATAGATTAGGTAATAAGTTGAATATACATTTCTTATTTTTTTTTCTCTAAAAATTATCACATCATTCAATTCTATAACATGTTAATAATTTAATATTTAGATAATTTGTAGTTTAACAAAACTTTTATTTCATACATTATTCATACACAATAGTGTACACATGTTAAAAAAAATTATTGAGTTATGCATTTTGAGAAAATTTTGATGCTATTTTTAAGAAAACTAGTAATGCAACACGTGCTTTAAATAACATCTCAAGTTTATCGAAATTATATTTTTGTTGTTCGTATTATACTATAAAATTTGAAAAATATTTTCTGTTCCTAGCGATTATTTGTTCAATCTACAAGAAAAAAGATAAAATAATTCATTTGATTAGGTTTCAACTTATAATGAATAAAATAACAATAATTATAAATATTTTAGTCAATGCTTACTATATACGAGTAAAATAATGAATCAAAAATTTTCATTGTAAGAGACTTTTATTATTATTAGTAGTAGTAGTAGTATATATGTACACACACACACATAATGTTATTTTTTTATTTGAAAAGAGCAATAATTTATTGATAGACTTGTTGAACACATTATTGCAAATTTTAATGATTCATATTTTTTTTAAGGGTTGCGTAGTCAATTAAAATTTTTTATAAATATTGATATTTATACAAATATAATAAAGAATTAAAAGAGATGTTAGAAGGTAATTTAAAGATTTAAATATATAAGGTTGTGAGTGTAATTTAGATATTTAACTATGCTAAGATAATGTGGTATTTAAAATTCTTTATAAG
>CM042186.1:6470378-6482512 GCA_023539305.1 Ilex asprella | reverse complement strand
CTTATTCTCTTTCAATACAAAATTCAAAATTCAAACAAAATTAAATACACAACTCAAAAATCAAACAAAATCAAATCTCCTTAATTTTAGATCTTTTATAATTAAACTATCCATATAAAATTTTAAATAGATTCAAATCTCTTTATATATATATATATATATAGAGAGAGAGAGAGAGAATGTCATAATTTGGAGAGAAAAATGAGCTTACATGGTCATTACCAATAAATTCAACAAATATTACCAACATGAGTTGCGCAAAGAACATCACCACCATGAATCAGTCAGATTTACAACAACTACAAATATTTTTTAAAGGCAACAATCGACACAATCTCTCAACAATATATGGTGGAAAAAAGAGATACAATAAATAAAATAGGCGGAAGTGAGAGAATAAATAAATAGTTGAATGAAAAAGATAAGATAAAGAGAGACAAAAATATAAATAAGGTACGAAGATAAGGGAAGAGAGAGGAGAGAAATGAATCTAAACAAATGATATATTGAAGAGAAAGAACTATAGAGTTAGAATTAGAGTTAGAGCTAGAGATAGAGTGAGAAATTAAAGTAGTATAGATAGGAGAGACAAATTAAAGAGATGAAAAAGAAAGGAAAGATAAGTAGTGGAATAAAAGATGGAAGAGATAGAAATTAAAGAAAAGCGAGTAGAGAAAAATAGTTAGACGTATAAATTAAAGGAGGAGAGATAAACTAAAAGAGAAAAGAGGAGAAAGAAATTAAAGAAAAAGAGAAGAGTCTTGAAAAGATACATGTGATCTACTGAAAATCAAAAAAAAAAATTTTAAAAAAAAATAAAGGGATTATTGAACTTACAAAAAAAATACATAATATGTGCCCTTAATAATCCCAAAAAAGTGCGCCAATCCTTTATTGGTAAAAGAGTTTCTCATTTTATACTTAGTTCCATTTTTTACAAAATTCAATCGTCTTTCTTTTTTTAATCAATATTTTATTTCTTTTACCTTTTAAAAAACACTATCTCTCTTCCCCAAACCCATTAAAAAATCGTAGATAGGTATCTCTTTCTACTGAAGGTAGGTTGAGGTTGTCATGCTTATGTGTTTGTTCAATGTCGACTTGGTTTCTAGGTCATTCCATTATGTGAGTGTTGGAAATAAGTACTATTTTTTTTCAAGGAGGGAGACTTAAACTCTTGATCTCAAAAAAATAAAGGTAAAAAATACCATTAAACCAAAGATTCATTATCTTCAAAAGAAATATTAGTCTTTTTTTTTTTAGTCAGGCCGCCCAATATCCGAAAGTCACTTTGAGCTCCGACTAATCCGAATTCGAACTGGATAAGACCACAAGAGCGACAAAATTCTCTCTACCAAATGCAACTGCATTCCCAAGCCACTTTCAGTATTATTGTTTCACTAAACATTCAAATAGCAAAACAGCTGTAGATAATCACTTCCAACAATTTACAATACACACCAGCCCACAGGGCATGGATGGTTCCCACACTGGGACTGAAGAGTCATCACAGTTGGATTTCCATTAATCGAGTATTGGGACAGATACACCGAATACAGTCCATAGCCCATGACCACCAACGTGAACCATTCAAAATAGTGTCATTCAATCTATAACATTTCCGTCAGTATCCTATTGAAAATTATTATTTTTTAAAGTCTAGCTAAACTTTTCGAGGTACAAATTACAAATTATAAAAGACATAAGCAATCCTAAAACATTACCATCGTTCATCAAAATTATAATTTTCAAAAGTTAAGTACCAACTTGTAAAGAAGAAATTACAACTGCTTAAACGTAATCACATGACCCATGATCGATCATGGAATTGTATAGTACCATTTTTTTTCCCCGGTACCATAAACTTTCCCAAATAATATATAGACTTGGAAAATATGCAAAGACCCAACAATATCATCTCTCAAAAATACACATTTGTCATTAATGTCAAGAAGATTAACCAAAAAACTAGTCTTGTCTTCCCACTATACAATTCATAAACAGCCCCCCATGAAATCACCAATCCAAAAATTTCAACCTTCAAGGCATTTTACTCATAACCATATACTTACAAACACCATTTCCGAATATAGAATTGTCCAACCTCAATTCACAAACAAATGAAAAAGACTTCAAATTAAAAAGCAAGAAGAGAAGGTTTCATGCACCTATTGATGATCGTCACCAGTATGCTTTCACCTTAGTGGCTAATAACCCTTCTCCACATATGTCAAGACATTGATCCTCTCAAAATGCTCCTGCTGCTGCTTAAAAACTTTCTAGCAGAACGCAATACTATGACACAAAATCTGCCTGGCACCAATGGTCCATCTCCTAATTTTATACACACATATATACGTACAGTTAGCACCCACAGCAACCACCAATTTGGCCTGTGGCTAATTTGCTGTCATGCCACTGTTAGCTCTTCTCTGGCTTCCCAGCCAAAGCATCTTTTGTAGGGCTTCCTGGAAAATCCCCCGACTCTGACCCATCTGATCGGCAAACTTGGACGTTCAAACTATTGGATGGAAGATGTTCCTGGATAATCTACAAAGAGAAGACCATGTCAAATCCCCCACCCAATACTAAAAGTGAATACATTCAAGAAAGTTCGAAATAAATCAAATGTTTTCATCAACCATTAATCTCCGTCACTTTCATTTTCTCCATGTAATATTTTATGTCACCTGATCACCAGCCTCTGAGGCTTCAGAGTGAAAGAGAATAGGGCGGCAGCGCTTGTCTTCATTCATCAAACTCGAATTCTGGAAGTGGGTAACAAGGGCCGCCTTTCCTTGGATTCGAGCGTAAGCCAAAGAAGCAACTTTCTCACTATTGAACTTCTCCCACTTCTTACCATTAAATGCCTGCACAAAATGGGGAAAATGTATTGATCATAACAATATGTATCAATAAATCGTAATTTGGGATAATTTTCTATTTGAAAAAAATAAAAAGAAAGAATAAGAGGAATCGGAGAAAGAAGAAACGAAAAAATCAGAGATTCCAACAATTTGAAAACTGACAATGAGATATATCAGGAAGGAGAAAACTTCAAAGAATGAAGCACTCCACTCTTCATTTCTAAACAAAGGGTGGAATTTAAAACCTCGTAAAATGGGATAATGTGTGAAGGAGACAACATGTTGATAAACGCATAGCCCACATTGCATTTGTTCTGCATTTGATGCAAGAATCAATGTCAGTTTCTGTGAACTCGAGAAAATAGCATTAACTTCGCAACAAACACTTGTAACAAAATTATATACCCAAAAAAAATTACTCATAACAATATTACCTTAAAATCGATGGGCAGATAGAGAAAATCATAAGTACCCCTGTGGTTTTCATCGATGGCTGCCAGCAACATCTTTGAGGTGTACCTAAACAAAGACCATTGTCAACATCCTGATCCAAATAATCTATAATTACTGTTTATTCACAAATGACAAGTATTCAAAGTTCACTTACTTATTTGGGATATTTTTTATCATTAAAGTGGTCCGAGTATCTTCCCCACTTTTAATCTTTTCCAAATCCAGCTGAAACTGTTTCTTGCTATCTATCTGGTTCCCATTGCTCTCAAAACGTCGGCTTCGCCCACGTTCAATTAAACCCTCCATGCTGGTTAATGCAAGTCCTGGCAATTGGCCACCTAGGAACATAGGACTAAGTCTTGGAGAAGACATCATGCTGAAAGCAGGAGAACTATTTTCTGACATGTTCCCTGAAACAGCAATGCCAGTATTTACAGCACCACGAGCACCCATATTCACCATAAAACTCCTGTCATTCTGACTTATACCCATGCTTCCAAAAGCAGCAGGACTCATGAATGATGTTTCCGCAGACTCCTGATAAAAACCAAAATACCTCTTGACAGGAACACCAGATGGAGCAGATCCAACATGATGGTGAGGGTGGTGAGATGAACTAAGGAAAGATCCATGGCGATCGGAGTATGGGAAACCATGGCTCTGCCCACTGGATGTAAATGGATGCAGATGCCCCACAGGTTGTGTTCGCCAGGCAGATGAGCTAGTTTGCTCTGGGTATAAATTAGAACTTCCCCAAAGAAACTGTGGTCCAGACAATGTTTCCATGCCAAATCCTTCTGAGCTGGAAGCACCAAAAGAAGACACGGTTCCAGAATAGTGTGTCAATTTAGGCTCTGGAAATGAATGAGACTGTTGAAATGCAGCTCCAGGGTTTGAGATTCCATTGGTGAATATATGTTCCACATTACTATCCCTTCTGTCCTTGCCAATTGGTGCAACCTTCAACGAGTTTGATACTTGAGGATGCAAAATTGAAGCTAATCCAGGTAAATTATTGCTAATTGTTGGGCTCATAGACGTGAAACCAGGCGATTTACTATGTTCTATAGGGCTGCCAAACTGCGGCCAGTTACCTGCCAGGAACGTGGACATTCACCAAAACTCATAAGACAGTGCAGTTACAGTGCAGATACCTACGAGCCACAACTCAGACAAAAATATGCAAGACTCTACAAAACTCAAATCAAGAAAAGTGCTCCAAAAGTCATACCTGGAGGAGAGTTGGCTATGGAGGAACCTGCTTGGTGTCGAAAACTCCAAGATTCATCTTGTTCAAGCTCTTGATTCATTTGAAACATTATGCTAAAATGTACAAGACATAACCAAGTAACATAAAAACATATCAGTTGACTATTACAAAGCTAATAAAAATAAAAAATAGTTCAGAAATTGGACTTGCAGCATCAATACAGGAACGTGAAAAAGTTTGCTGGGGTCTGCAGATGCAGGTTGATTTTGTAGCGCCCCGTCAAACAGACCAGAGAAAAAGCACAAACATAATCTCCCTAAAACATCACGCCGCTATAATGTGTTGGGAAAAGATAAAATCTGAAGAGAGGTCCACTGGCCCAGGACACACCCTTCAATAAAGACAAACATAAATTAGCTTGTCTGCCTAATGACCTCTAAATGACATTCAATGCGATCACGATGATGCTAATGATAGCATCCCAGTTGCAACTTTTAAAGCCATTTTTTTCCAATACCATATTATATGAGTTATTTGTATGACCTCTAGTCATTTTTTTCCCTTTCCAGTATCTCCACACTTTTGTGTTTTCAAAATATTTTTCACAGTAGTCTTCTTTGAAGATTCACAAACCAATTGGTGACTCCTAATCTTGAGACTCTCACCAACCAAATTGCCCAGTGGTATTCACCTACATATTATATACTGCTAATCCAGCCTGTCTTTTCTTCGTTGGGTAAATTACCAACTTTAGCTTTGGTGGGGGAAAAAAACAACCCCTTGACATTTGTTTATCCCCATTTTGTTGATTTTTTATTAAATTTTTTAAAATCTGACATGGTATCAACTATTGACTGAGCAAAAGCCCCTGCCTCGCCAAAGGCTCAATACAGCAAAAATAACTCTAAAACCTGATTTTAAATTTTTATCTTAGTCAGGTAAGAGTAAAATGGTTATTTCATTAGTGACTTTTCCAGATAAAAGTATTCATGTCATTTCCCAAATGTCAAAGGTTCAACATATTTTTCCATCAATAATCAGGGGTGTCAATTTAAATTACCCTCTTTCTATTCATTTTTCCCCCTGTAAAACGAAACCCAATTTAGCCTTATTTAGCCCATAATGGGCCATTTAACTCCTCTTATTGGCCCAAAAATGATCTTAACAGTCCCTTTTTTTTCACCACTAAGTCAAGTTAAATTCTCACACTACGGACATGTGTCTAGATACTTTTCTTCAGATCAAGGAGGGAGGAAGTAAACTGCTTTCCTTCCCTTATTAAGAGAGAGAAAGTACACAGTATAGATCTTAGTTTGATAAATCAGTATCAAAGTCTTCTATTTAAAGCTTGAGCCTTTGAAAGTGTTGAAGTATAACCTTGAGCATTCGCAAGAGTGTTAGATATATGAATGTCTATCAAAAAACATAATGAAGCAAATATAAATGCTCGGTTCATAAATTAGGCACTAAGCACTAAGGGCATGTGTAAAAGCTCGCACGCGGCGCCTATGAGTTGACTCCAGAGGAAGGTCCATCCCTCTGCAGAATTATCAACAGATCCACCACACTGATTATGTTGTTCAAACTGAAATATTAGGGTACTAATTTGCGACCCAACCGTCATATTTTCCTGAAGAAATCTATTCACAACTCCAGCATTATTTGCCTTCATCAGGCCTTGATAGAGCATTACCTCACCAACTAAACCTTATGTTTCCTGCCAAGGACTTTCACATATTGCGACTCATTTCAGCCCCCCAAAAGTGCAACCTGTCTCACAACATAACTTGAAAGCACATCATAAGTTAGACACGTGTCTCTAATATCACAGTAAACACTGTAACACTGGTTACCTATATCTCATACACGTCCTCAATAGAATGTTCATAATTACATGTTACTCAACTAGGACCCAAATAAGCCCGGGATCAATATCAAAGACTCTTTTCTAGGTTAATAAAGTCAATTAAATAACATCTCTCCTCTCTAGAACATTTCCTACAGTATTTCCGGCTATCAGTATTGATGCATCACCTAAGACAAAAACTACAACATACATATTTTTGTACGTAGAATTTAACCTAGTTTCCAAAAATTATAGCTCCTTGAATTTTCTTTGTTCCACATTTCACTCCTATTCTTTTATAGTGCAACTTGGTAGCAGAAATCTGGCAAATAATAAGCCATAGATAATCCTCTTTTATTACTATTTGTTCATACCTGTTAATTCTTCAAACTACCATTAAAAACAAAGATAATAAAGTTTCTTCATGAGCTTGAAACTCATCCATCCCATTCATCCACAGAAAAATGGGCATTGTCTAACACTTGTTTTATTTTCATGTTACCTGGGACAAACAAACCTTTCAGTCTTTGATGTTACTAGGGAAAGAATAATTTGACTTATTCAAAAAAGGAAGAGGAACTTTGCCATCAAACAGAGTCAGAATTAATGCAGGAAAAAAATAGAAATATGCAAGCATGAAATGTTAGTGCAACCAAGTTACTACGGAAAATGAAGCCAAGGAACCCAGTTATCACAAAAAAGAAGCTAAGTAAATCTGTTATCAAGGGATGGCAGACGCTGTTCAAATAAGGAAAGCACTAAACTTAATACATAAAATTTTAAAAAGTAGCAGAACATGTACTTTCGACGTGCTCCTCCAGGGCGGCTAGGTTCGAGCTTTATGCGCTTCCCGGCAATATCACTCCTATTTAAGGATCTAAGTGCTGCTTCTGCGGCTCTAACATCATAATATTCAATAAACTTATGGTGTCTCTTGTGTGGCGTTTCCCTGATCTGCTTAACAAATGATACCACATAGGCTCAGACACCGACCAATTCAACAAAACAATGTTTGAAGGAAGCAAACAAAACGGCAGAATAAACAAAGGGAAAACAGCCATCACCTCTTTGACCTCACCATAAGCCCCAAATATTTGCCGGAGGTCATCATTTGAAACTGATGGATCCAAATTAAAAACTACCAAAGTTCCTTGATTGATATCCTTGTCTGATGGATTGTCCTGTTTTTTTTTAAGGGGAGAGTCAGTAAATGAACATAATAATTTCGTCAACTTTTAGAAACACAAATGTTGTTCACCACCTTCGGAATTGAGAAGTGTATATCCAGCTTCCTCCGCCGTAGCGGCTTGTTTTGTAATGCCCGCATAGCAGTTCGCGCAGCACGAATATCGTAGTAAGATATCATCACAAAGCCCCTATGTTTACAGGCAGTGTACAGGGTTCTGATATCACCATATTGCTAAAAGCAGGAATATGACAATTCGCAAAGCAAATAAGAGTATCTGTTAGTAATAGGTTATTAGATGATATGATAAAAACGCTAGAGTTTTGAAATAAATGCTCATGCCCCATAAATTAGTCAAGCATCTCATATCTATCACACATATAGCTTACAAAAAAAAGGGGGGGATGGCATCCTCAAAATTGTTAGATCCTGCAGAAGAATTTTTAATAACACTTCTGTGAAACAAAGAAAACGGTTGGGTCTTGAGGCATCATATATGCCTAGGTGGCATAGAGAATGAAGTTCCTTATTAACTAAAAATAAAAAAAATGTCTTCGATAGTGACCGAGATTCATTCACAAGAAGCCCCAGTTAAAAGTATATCAAGAGACAGAAACAAATCAAGGCATTACAAATACATCGCACAACAACAATAGGATAAAACCCAACCATATCCAGCACCCAGACCTAGAAACAAAAAGCAAAGAGCCTGTCCATCAAATAATGCAGTAAATCTCATACTATTTTTGGTTGACGACAGCATAGAACAGAGTTGAAAGCTTGCACACATTTCTGAGATTCTGATCAACATGTATTATACCTGCTACAGCATGTAATATGACACAATCACATCCCCATCAAAAATAAAGGCACACTTTGGATACATTTTTGCTTGGAGGACTAAACCTTAAGACATCAAGAGTAAGCTACACTGGCTATGACAACTAAGACGGGAAAGGAGCATGACATGCAAAGATATAGCCAAAATTGACAACACAAATACTCACAGAGACAAATATCAATTCAATACGAGAAAAAGATAAGTCAGCCAAGGGGAGGAGATAATGTGAACTTCATAATTGCAGAAATCTAATTATTCAAACCCGACTAATTAGATTACCTCAAAGAGAGTCCTCAGCTCTGAATCTTCAACATTGCTATTGATGTTGCGGACAAATAAGGTTCTGGAAGGATGCTCTCCAAGTGGATGTTCTCCAGCAACAGTTCCCACACCATTTGGAAGATTGTAATGGGCCACCCCATTGGCAACCACACCATCAGATAGACTTACCTTTGACATACCTAAACTCAGGCTCTCCAGCGGATCAGACTCCAATTCCAAACCTCCTATACTGCCAAAAAGATCATAATCTTCCAAGTCATCCAAGCGATTAGGCAACCCACTTATGTCAAAACCATCCACTATGCCAGCCAAGAGCTCATCCTCATCATCAGGAAGCAGGCTTCCAATTGCATGATTTTCAATATCTTCAAGCAATTCATTGCCCTCTACATCTGCATGGAGTTTATTCAAGCCGGAAGAGACCATATCAACACATTGACAGCCATCCCCAGTATCATTCATATTCACTGCATGTCGAACAGAAAAAACAATAAATCAGAGTAAGCCAACTACTTCCACACTGAATAACTTCTCGTGAAACCTAGCAGCTGATGCATACATTTTTCGTGGGAAAGAAGAGGTAACGAGCTTGAAAAAAGAGTAGCATCAGTTGAGGAATGAAAAGCATCAGATCCAGATAAGAGTCCCCATGCTCCACTCCTTACTTCCTTTGAGACAACTATTGATGGAATTTTTGAAGGACCTACTGCACATAATTCACTTTGATTGGTTAGACTTTCTGCACAAAATAATTTTGCAGACAGATAGCACAACTGAATGCTTCACAAAAAACCTGAAGAGGAATGGTCTGAAGACTTCTGCATTGCCTCAATTTTGCCTCCAAAGTTAGGAACCCTAAGGGAAGTGGAAAAATTAATTTCTCCCAAGCAACCAAAAAAACAAAATGAAATGATGCGTCCCTGAAGCTAATAAACAAAATTCTCAACAAAAAACCTTGAGTTTAACTAGTGATATGATCATCAATGCTTTTAGGGGAATAAAAAACATATTAGATCAATTACATGTCTCATATATATGGTAAAATTATGATGCATTCGGATGTTGAAACATGTAACAACAGTTATAAAGAAAAAAAGAAAAACAAGCATGACAATCCTGATGACAACTATAACTGACTTCAAATAGCTAAAAATAAACCTAGCATGTGTATTTGAATCACCTTTGCATGGTTTAACAAATTTTAATCCAAATATGAGACTTATGCTCTTTAATCCATGAAAACAATCCAAAAGAGGTGCACCACACGTTCCAATCCCAGTTTTCAAGATCACCCCCACTGTGGCCACAAAAATTATATTCTTTTTTTTTTTTTTTTGCAGTCTGGCAAAAATTAGCATCAAAATAGTTGCCAACATTTAGAAGGCTCAAAACATCTCCAACTCTTCATTTCCCCCGACAAAGTTAATCTGATTGCCAAATTAAAAAGATGTGATTCAGCATATATTTCAGTCTTCCTCTAGAGCAAATTAGTTAGTATCTGAGTAAAATGGGCAATCCCATCAATCAAAATTGCCATTTCAAATAGTCAAGATAAATTGATAGAAGAACATGAAAGCAAACATATCAGAACCGTTAAAATCAAACCACATGAATACTAAAAACAATCAGATTTCACAAGTAGAGAGAAAGAGAGAGGGAATTGCTGGTGAGTTGTGGTCAGTGAATCACTACTTCTAGTTGTTATATTTGCAATCAAATGCTTTAAAAAAATCCAGCATATATCCAATTTTTTACTGCCAACACAGAATCACCTTTAAAATTAACTCCAATTTTATCAAAATTACAGACCCAAAGGTAATCAAACAAGATGGGCATCAAAACCCAAGAACAATTTCATAACTAAAAAAGAGAAAAATCAGCTCTATCAAAAATTCAACTAAGACCCCTAAAACTCCTTGATTTTTTCACTACATAAAATTTCACAAAATCCCACCTTTAAAACAATCTACGATACAATCCAGAAGCACACGCACACAAAAACAGTATTTCACATTAAAAAAAAAGGGCCACACAAGTAAAGTTCATACGCCCAAAAAAAAAAACCAAGAAATACATGCAAACCTACCAACCCACACCGACACCTACAGAATACCTGAAAATAAAGTCAAAACTCAGGGATGCTTAGAAGAGGCGCCTGTGGAGGTATCTGAACATCAAACACAAAGATTACTCAATCACAGAAGTTAATCTATTGCAAATTGGACCATGATCAGAAGAGAGAGGAAAGTAGAGAGAGAAATAGACCCAGAGGCGTGAAAATGGAGGATTGGCTTTCTCTCAATTACACACTCCCATTATTCCTCTCAACACACACCCATATAATACCAACACATAAAATAATGATTTCTAGAGAGAGAGAGAGAGTTAGAGAGAGAAAGGTGATTGGAGCAAAAAGGAGTGAAAAGAGAGCAGAGAATGATTGAAGAAAGGCAAGAAGGGGGAGTTAAAAGGAAAATTCAACTGTATTTAAATCTATTTTGGTGTCCATGACCCCGCATTCCCTTCATGAGAAATTACTATTTTGACCTTTTAGAATTTGATGATGACATCATGATGTCTCAAATCCAACTAAGAAATTATTAGGATAAGGTTTAATTTTCATGTTGTAATGATTGATAAGGTTTATTTATTTTTATATAATAAACCAATTTAGAATGTGATTTTTTTACTTTTTTTAGTAGTGTTTGTGTTATAATAAGTTTTACTTTGAAAATTTAATATTTAATGAAATTAGTATGAGTAATGTTATGTATATTAAATTTGTATACCAAAGTTTGTATCAAATCACTTGCATTCGTTGGATCAGTGAATCTTATCACTGATCCAACAGCTACAATTGATTTGGTACTAATTTTTGTGCATAAAAAATGCCCCATTATAGTATTCTAATTTTTACTCAAAACTCTGGTAAGATTTGAGTTGAACCAAAACACCTCAAAGGAATTAAAGGCAAACCCATCTTTAATAGACGTATTCCACGTTCTCTTTTCATTTTGTTGTGCTTTTATCCGTCACTAAAGATAGAGTTGCGTTGTGCATTCTTTTCTTTTTTATAATCAAAATGCGGGTCAAACTTAAGTTACGCATCATGTGATCTAATCTATATTTTTCAATTCGGGATTAAACATCCAAGAAAAAGCTTATTTGTAAGTATTTGATGGATTAGAATATGAAATAGGGTGATTATATAAGGACAATGGCTAAGTTATGAATTTACAATCATTTTAAACTCTTTCCTATCCCCCATCATTGGGTGATTACATGGGATGTGTGATTGAATTTGATTGCATAAAATCTTGTTTTGCAAAAAAAACAATAATTAATAAATACAATTTCAAAAAATAAAGAAAATATGAAGAGACTCAAGGGAGAGCTTGGTAAGCCTTCTTCTACCCCCAATTTGATTCTTTTAATATATAGATTGTCAG
>CM042186.1:6458620-6470278 GCA_023539305.1 Ilex asprella | reverse complement strand
TATATATATATTACTGTTTCTCTATAAATAGAGATTACTGTTCCACCTTCTTCATTCTTTCCTCATTTTTCATTTTTAGGGCTCCTCCTTTCCAGGCTTCTCCAAGAAGCTACTTAAGCAAGTTTTCTCAAGAAGCTATTCATCAAGTTTCTCCAAGAAGCTAAGGTAAAGCCTTTTCTAGAAGCTCTCTCTCCCCCCATTTAAGGCCTTCAAGAGTTACTGTTCATTTTCATTTCTCTTCTCTTATCTCCATCTCCTCTCCCGTTACTCCTCTTAAAATGAAGACTAAGAGCTCAAAAAGTGGAAAGGGCTTACACAATGAAAATGGCACCCAAGGAGAGGCTAGCCTAGGCGGCGCCCAAGGGGCTTCCATAGGTAGTGACTTCGGGAGAACAATGCAGAGGGCGCCCATTTAGGCCCAGGCAGGCAGCGCCTAAGCCTTGGGTGGAATCCTTTGTGGTGCAAGTGGTGGATTCAGAGTATTTGAGCAAAGTAAGGGAAGGACAAGGGCCTCCGTGTGCGGCGCCCAGGGGCTTGGGCGGCTCCCCTTTGGGCTTCGGATGCTAGGGTCGTTCTCCTTGTGGCGGCTTTGGTGCAGTTTCAGCGACTAATTAAAGACCCTTTGGGACCATTAGTGGGGGATCAGGCATGAGCAAGAGGACTTCAGATAATCCCTTTGTTATATCTTAAGGGACACCAAACCTAGGTGGGCAGTGGAGTGCATCTTCAGGAGATGCAAAGGGCGTCTGTCATGGACTAGGTAGCACCACAGGCGCTTCAAGAGGTACCCATGGTGCACTGGGCGGCGGCCCAGATGATGCTCCAGGCATAGTTCAGTCTCCTTTTCATGAGTCCAAGAAGCAGCTACTCAGCAATGGGAACGGTCTGGGCTCGCAGGGTATGTGTCCCAGCACCTTTTTGCTCGTCCATTAGTACGGGCATTCTTCTTAACAAAGGCATAACTTTATTATTTATTTTTTTTATGGATTTTCATTCAAATGAGCATGAGACCTCCAGGGATTCTGAGGAAGGTCCAGTTGGTGACGGAGGCGACTGTTCTAAGGTAGCCTCTATATTTAGCTCCTTTCAGTGTGATGAAAATATTATGGAGTTAGTTCCCTTGTACTGCATCCCACCTTCGATACTATACCGTCATGCGAAGGCTGATGAGTCAGCTTGCTGCGATTCTCCGAATAAGATAGTCCTCTATGAGAGGATGTTAGAGACGAGCTTAAGATTCTCGATTCCTGGGCCTATATGTCGGGTCCTGGAGCATCTGTCATTAGTTTCTGGGAAGCTGGCCTCAAACGGTTGGCGAGTGATATTGGCTTTCTTTGCACTGTGAGGGTTGTCGTAGGGGCTACTGTTCCTCCGCCGTTTGAGGAGTTCTTGGCCATGTACACACTCTTGGAGAACCCTGCCCCCCACGGGGAGTGGTATTGGTTTTCCCTAAGGTCGGGAAAGTTTATCACCGGGCTTACCTCTAATCTTCACTGCTTCTTCGCCGGAGGCAAATGGGCCTCCGAGTTTGACCATTGCAGGGTGCCTACACGATGGGATATTGTCCCCAAGACCAAGCAGGGTAAAGATTTCATCTTTAACTTTTGCCTTGATTGTCACGTACTTTCACGTACTTATCTTTATGGTGCTACTGTCTTCTTGTAGCCCCGCTGATCCTCACCGGTGAACAAAAGAGGTTACTTGAGATGGTCTATAATAATCCAACCAGGGAGCACTCCGAGATTATGTTGGCGGCTGGTTATTCTACGACCTCCTTGAGGCCGAAGAAGAAAGTTACTTGACTTTCTAGTAGTTTCTTTGAGAAGACTGTGTTGTAGGATTCATTGGCCTACACTGGTTTTGTAGGTCCTCCACTTGATAAGTCCATAGTGGAAGAGATCTGTGTCTCTATGATTGTTCCTCCTCCTCATCCTTCCAAGAGGATGAAGACTGATACCCCCAGTTTGGGTGGTCTTGCAGAGGCAGAGCTCCACGATGCTCCTTCTTCCTCTCTAATTGATGTTCCATCGCCTCTGAGGGGTGGTTCTAGTGTTGCTGAGGCCGAGGTTTCTGCATCATGTTCAACTGGGACGGAGGGTCCATCTAGGCATCCTTCCTAAGGTGACGCCCCAACGTTTATGCTACACGATGTGGAGTTGGCAAAGAAGAAAATTTGAGCCTTAGTGACTGACGCTGAAGCCCAAGAGATCACTTCCTGAGGTCCACAGGGCGCGATTAACGCCACTGTAGAGGGCTTCGCCTTGGTATGTTTTACACTCCTGCTTTGCATGTGGATTTCTTTGTTATACTTTAACCTGATCCTTCATCACCTTCTTATGCCAACAGGTGGTTGCTGCCTTGCCCTATCTTTTTAACAATACTCTGAAGATTGGGGATACAGTCTACAAGCAGGTGATAGAGAGACAGGCTCGTGAGGCTGCTGAAGAATAGCTTAGACTTGAGCGATAGGCACAAGAATGTCGTGAAGCAACAATGACTCGAGCGACAGGCACGAAAGGATGCCGCCGAAGAGTTGAGGCAGACACAAGAGAAAACTGCTCAACTTGAGGCTGACCTTGGCGTAGCACTTGAGAGAGCTACTAGGGCAGAGGCTTATAGGGGATGCTGCTGAAATGGCCAGGGCCAGTGCCCTCGTTGACGGCTATAAAGAGCTCAAGAGGAAGGCCTCAGCAGTATTCCTTTACTACGATCTTTCTGACCTCAAACCTTATGAGGGCCTTGAGTCTGATGGTAAGGGTGATTATGTGAATGAAGGCAATGAGAGTCAGTAGAGGGTGTGACACTTTGTATCTTTTGCTTGTCAGACTATGTCTAACTCTTTTGTAGAAGCTTCAAGACTTTAAATGAAATGTCAAACTATGTCTAACTCTTTTGTAAAAGCTTCTAAACTTTGAATAAAATATAACTTTTTTTTTGTTAAGGAAATGTTGAGAAATTTTATTTCATAATCCAAAGTGGATACTTGAAGAAAATCAACTAACATGAGAAATTGACTAAGGTAAAAAGGTAAATGGTCTAAACAGTGGACGTTAATTTATGACTCTCTGCTCCCAGCTACTGGTAGTATTTCTTTAGATGTTCTGCATTTCATGGGTGGCCCAGGACTTTTCCTTTAAAATTCTGGATTCTATAAGTACCTGGCCTTACTACCTCCGTGACCATGTAGGGTCCTTCCTAGTTGGGTCCCAACTTCCCTTCTTGGGAGTCTTTGGAAGAAAAAATGACCTTTTTGAGGACCAAGTCCCCTGGTAAGAAGGCACGAGGTTTCACCCTCAAATTGTAGTACTTGGTTATGCGACACTTGTACTCTATATTCCTGAGCATGACTATTTCCCTCTCCTCCTCTACCAAGTCGAGGTTGAAGCGAAGGCCTTCTTCGTTACTGGTAGGGTCATGATGTTGGACCCTAAGGGAGTGTACCCCGATTTCAACAGGTATCACTGCCTCTATTCCGCAGGATAGAGAGAATGGGGTCTCGCATGTAGTACCTCTTGGTATCGTCCGGTAGGCCCATAGCACTCCTGGGAGTTCGTCTACCCATTTTCCTTTTACGGCTTCGAGTCTAGCTTTCAAGTTGCGGAGTACTGTCTTGATAGTGACCTCTGCTTGCTCGTTTGCTTGTGGATGAGCAGGGGCTAGAGTGAGCTTGCTTGATTTGGAGATCTGTACAGAAGCTGTTGAGGAGTCTATTATCAAACTGCTAGGCATTGTTGCTTACAATGGTGTGTGCTACCCCAAAGCGATAGACCAAACTCCTCCATATAAAATCTTTTATCTTCTGGTTTGTGATCCTAGTTAGGGCTTTAACTTCAGCCCACTTAGTGAAGTAGCCTATGACGACGACCACGAATTTGCATTGACCTCAGTTTACTGGGAGGGGACCCAGGATGTCGATTCCCCACATGGAGAAAGACCATGGACTCTGGATGACAATGAGCTCTTCGGGTGGCTGTCTAGGCACGATTCCAAAGCGCTGACACTTATCACATCTTCTAACAAAATCTCTGGCGCCTCGGATCATAGTAGGCCAATAATACCCTTGTCTGACTACTTTGTGGGCTAATGATCGCCCTCCTGGGTGATTCTCACATATCTCCCCATGGATTTCCCTCATGGCATAGTCTGCCTCTTCTGGGGAGAGACAACGAAGTAGTGATAGGGAATAGCTTTTTTGTAGATGGTGTTATGTAGGATGACATACCTGGACGCTCTCATTCTCATCCTTCTAGCTTCCACTGGGCTGTTTGGGAGTGTTTCCTCATATAGGTAGGCTTGGATAGGAGTCGTCCAGTTGGACTACAAGGATGCACAATAGACCTTGCCCTCTTCTGGCTTGGTGATGCTGGGCTCAAATTGATGACCTGTCAAAGCTGGGCCCATGAATATGTTGGCAGAGGCATAGTTGGCGAGGGCGTCTGCCATGACGTTCTCCTCTCGAGGTATATAGTAGATCTCAAATTAGGCAAACTTTGTGAGGAAGTCTTGGACCACTGAGAGGTACTCTTGCATCCTTTCTTCCTTTGCTTCAAAGTCCTCCTCACCTACTTGACTATAAGTTGAGAGTCACTGTAGGCTGTTAGATTGAGGGATTCCATCTCCAGTGCTAGTCTCAGACCTGCTATAACAGCTTCAGTGGAGTACTGTTAAGATTGACTAGTACTAGTCTAGCTCCACCGCCCTCTTTGGTGGAGGATCCATCTACATAAAGCTTTCGGAATGGTACGGTGGGTGATGAAGGGGATGCTGGAATAGGAGATGTTGTAGGTAACAGGCTACTAAGTGACCTCTGGTGAGAGAAGTGCAAGACAGGTGGTGAAGGCAGCACTCCGGGCTAGGCGGGCGACCCCTTGTTCATAGTGAACGGTGCTTTAGGCCGCTTAGCTTTCTGATGCTCATCCGAGCTGTCATGTTTTCCCGAGGCCGCGTCTGGTACAGTGCAAGCAGTGTGCACTAAGCATGTGGACTCTAGGACTCCTAATACTTCCTCCTGTGGCTCCTATGATGGTGTAGACTCTGCTACGAAATCTGCGAGTACTTGTGCTTTAATACTTGACCGTGGCTGATATTGCACGTCGAACTCGCTCAACTCGACGGCCCATTTGAGCAGTCGGTCGGAGACATCAGGCTTTCCCAATATCTTTTTGAGTGGTTGGTGTGTGACCACCATGATGGTGTGGCTCTGAAAGTAATGACATAGGCGCCTTGCAACAGTGACAAGGGCGAGAGTCAACTTCTCCAATTCTGAGTACCTCACCTCTACCTCTCGGTACGCCCTGCTTATGTAGTATATGGACTTCTGGATTCCTCCATCCTCTCTGATGAGGACAAAACTGACAGCAGAGGCGAGGAGGAGAGGTAAAGGTAGATGACCTCTCCTAGTATGGGATAGGAGAATAGTGGTGGTGTGGCGAGGTAGACTTTGAGCTTCTAGAAGGCCTCCTGTACGTCTTGGCTCCATTGAAAAGACATACGTAGATTCTTCAAAATTGGGAGGCATTTATCTGTAGACTTAGAGACGAACCTGTTGAGGACGACTATCGTCCCGTTAAGGCACTGGACCTCCTTGGTCGAGGCAGGGGACTTCATCTCCAAGGCAGCTTTGATTTTATTTGGGTTGACTTCAATACCCTTTTTATGGACCATGAAGCTTAAGAACTTCCCTGAGCCAATGCCGAAAGCGCATTTTTTAGGGTTCAACTTTATCTTTAGGCTTTTAAGACATCGAAGGTCTCCTAGAGGTGTGTTATATGATCTGCTACTACTGCATTCTTTACCAACATGTGGTCTACATAGACCTCCATTGTTTTTTCAATCTAAGCCTTAAACATCCTGTTGACGAGGCGTTGGTATGTGGCGTCGCGTTCTTGAGTTCGAAAGGCATCATCTTGTAACAGTAAGTGCTCTCGGGGGTGACGAATGAGGTCTTCTCCTGATCTGGGAGGAACATGCTGATCTGGTTTTACCCGTAGTAGACGTCTAGAAAACTCAGTAGCTCGTGTCCTATTGTGGCATCAATGGGTATGTCAATGCGTGGGAGAGGATAGCTGTCCTTGGGACAGGCCTTGTTGAGCTATGTGAAGTCCACGCAGAGGCGCCACTTATCATTGAACTTTGTTACCATTACCATATTGGACAGCTAGTCTGGGTAAGCTACCTCCCTCACTGATCCATTAGTTAATAGTTTGTCCACCTCATTCTCCATGGCTTGTCCCCTATCAGTACTTACGTTCCTAAACTTTTGTCGGATATGTTTATATCTATGGTCAACGTTGAGTCGGTGAGTGGCTACCTCGGGGTCAATACCCTTCAAGTCTGCATAGGACTATGCAAAGATGTCTGTGTTCTGCTTGAGGAAGTTTACTACAGCAGATGCCAACTCCTGGGAGAGTGGGGAGTCTATATAGGCCTTTCTCTTCGGAAGGCTATCGTTGAACACCACAGATCGAAGTTCTTCTACAGGTTCACCCCTTTTTAAGGTGCTATCATCCCTAGGGTTAAGTGCTTCGACTTGAAGAGTCTCGTGCGATCTCTTAGTCCTCATAGAGGCCACGTAGCACTCTCTGGCTGAGACCTAATCTCCTCTTATCTCCCCAACCCCATTAGAGGTTAGAAAACGGAGGAGAATGTGGCAAGTAGAGGGTACCGCCCTTTAAGGTATTGAGAGCAGGGCGTTCAAGAATTACATTGTAAGTAGAAGGACAATTAAGTACAAGAAAATTTACCATTATAGTAGAGCTTCTAGGAGTAGTCCCTGCTATGATAGGGAGGGTGATAGATCCTAAGGGATGAACTCTTTCTCCTGAGAAGCTAACTAAGGGAGTCCTAACTGGCTGTAGTATTTCTCTGCCTAGGTGAAGGTTGTCGTAGGCTGTGACAAACAGCATGTCGACTGAGCTACCACTGTCGACTAAGATCCTCCTGACCCAGTAATTGGATATAATCAAGGTCAAAACTAAGGGGGTCATCATGTGGGACCTGGACCCCTTCAAGGTCTTTGTCTAAGAAGGTGATGACCTCTTCCTCCCCATATCAGGGAGTCTTCATTAGGTGAGAGTCATGAGATTTTGCCTATCTGGCTCAACGAGCGTGCGCTTTCCTGGAGAAGTTGGAGTCACCTCCTCCTCCTATCTCTTATGCGATGGTCTGAATCTCACCGAGGGGCTGTTGGAGCTCTTGTTCTTCCTGCGGAGGAGTTGGTCCTCGACCATCCATATACTGTCTGAGATGATCCCGCTGGATAATCTCCTCAATTTGCTTCTAAGTTGAAAACAGTCGTTTGTGTCATGTTCATGGTCGCGATAGAAGCGACAGTACTTACTGGGGTTCCTGCGTTTGGGGTCAGACTTCATCTTTTTGGGCCAACGGATAGCTAGGTTATCTGGAGTAGGATGTGTTCCACTGAGGCGTTGAGTGGAGTGAATGGTTGTCGGTCTCTCGGGGGCAGTGGCCCAAGACGGTCTTTTACGGGGACCCTTTCGACTTTCTTTCTCTTATTCTCGATTTTTCTTCGATCTTCTTGGTTGTCTTTTCTTTTCTCCCCTCAAGAGGACACACCCCGCGCGGGCCTTAGTGACATCCTCGACGTTCATATACTTCTACGCCCTAGATAGCATCTCGGGCATGCTAGAGAGAGGTTTCTTGAGTACGGAGAACATGAAACTGGAGGTGCGGAGACTAGCGATGAAGGTGGCCAAGGTTACCTTGTCATCCGGTTCCTCAACCTAGAAAATCTCCTCATTGAAGCGGGCAAGGTAGTCTCTGAGACTCCCAGCCCTATCTTGCTTGATGGTGAGCAGGTGAGTCACTGGTTTCTGATGGCGGCATCCCCCAATGAAGTGAGAGACGAAGGACCTGCTTAGCTCTACGAAAGAGAAGATGTAGGAGGGCTTGAGCTTGGAGAACCATTAGCGAGCAGACCCTTAAAAATGGTAGGGAAGGCCTTACACATAATATTCTCAAGTACATTGTGGAGTTGCATGAGAGACTTGTAAGTGTTCAGATGGTCGAGGGGGTCTTTGGTGCAGTCAAAGACCCCGATGGAGGGCATCTTGAACTTTGAAGGCAACGGATAATTAAGAATATCAGTGACAAAAGGAATGTCGATACGTCTTACCAAATAATCCACTGTCTCGGGCGCCTAGAATTTGATATCATTGAGGGCATCACCGAGTTGGTTCTGTACCTCTCTAATCTTTTTGTCCCACTAGTTGGGGACATCTTCAGTTAGATGGTGGTATTGGTTTTCGTGATCAACATATTGACTTTCTCCTTCGTCCTCACGCACAGGCACGTGCGAAGGGTGAACACGTGAGCTCCCTGCGCATTGAAGAGGGGCTACTAGGAGAGGGGCTCCCTGACGAGGCACTGAAGCATTCTGGCGAGGACCCCCATGATGGGGGCTGTTTGGCGCCCAGAAGGGATAGACAGTGACTCCTCTCCTGTTGGAGGGAGTGGGACTCCTCCCACGGGGTGAGGCATAACGCCTCCCTAGGTGAGCATTAGCTGAATAATCTGCTGGTTTTATTTCATCAGTAATTGCATGATTTGGAGAAGTTGTTGCTATTGTCCAGCCGCTGTAGCAGAAGGTTCTGAGGGTGCAAGGGGAGGTAGAGCTTCATCTCGGTGAGTCGAGTTATTGTTCCCCGATTGTTGAGTCATCAATCGGGTGGTGATTACCATGGATGAGAATGAGAAAATTAGTCTTTCCCACAGATAGCGCCAAACTGATGGTGCACAAAATTGTCTTTGTGCAAGATCAATAGTCAAGTATACGTAACGATGCAATTAATGAATAATAATTAGACAATCAATAGTAGATCAATGACAAAGCAATAAATATGGAACAAATGTAGAGATTTATAGTGGTTCGGTACTGGTGATCTACGTCCTCTCTCAGGAACGGCAGCAGTGGCCTGTGGTATTTTATTGATGAATGGTGGTACTCCAGAGAGTTACAGTGCTTTGAGGGAGAGAGAGAGAGAGTGATGAGTGTAAGGGATGTGTATATGTTTCAGAGGCGGGCCCTCAATGTTGAGAGGGCTTATATTATATAGCTAGGGTAAGGCGGTGACATGATAAAGGAGGTTTCTATCACTTTTGTAAGTTCCATTTTAGTAGGACTCAATTTTTACCCTGATATTTTCTCCCTCGTGTTCCTATTCCATCGGGGAATGATCTTGGACTGGGCTTGGTCTTGATCTTGAGACTGGACCTCGAGTGAGCTATACTTGTTTGGACTTCGGAGTCATTCTCATGACACTGAGGGGAACTGAGTAGAAGACAACGGAGGGGAGCTCAAGGGACTACCCATGGGCGGCGCCCCCTTGGTCCTGGGTACTGGCATCTTGGCTCCTTCAGGCATTGATCTTCCACTGGTACTTTGAACTTCCTCTTATGGGCCAACTCAACTCAGATTTGGGCTTCCTCGATTTATTTAAGTTGGGCTTAGTCCAGTAAAATTTGGGCTCATCAGGGTTTTTATTGTTTTTTAATAGAAATCTATTGATGTCGGAAAGTATGACCGCTACATAAACGAATAGATCAAAGTTTTAGAAAGTGTCTAAGCGGATTGTATCTGAAAAGCCCAGTTCTTTGTTGCCACAACAACGAACTCAAGCAGATCAATTCTAAAATCAAAATCTCATGTAAAAGGAATTATGTTTTCATTCATTTTGGTTTTTCTTTTTTTTTAAATCGCTGTGATAAGTTTATCTTCTTGCATGTAAAGAATTGCCTTCGTAAAGCTTGGGGTTGAATTGTTGTTTGCAATGTTTTGATGGGCACAAGGAAAAGTTATGTAAATATGAACTAAAAAATATTGTTGTCGTTTGAGAAAGCATGGAAGATTGTCATGCAGATGTGCTCAAAGCTAGGAGGAGATTGGAAGTCAAATGACTAGGTATCCGACATTATTTAGCCAAAGAAACTATAAAACTACGGTGTACTCTTCCCAGAAAGCGTGGGAATGTTATACTAAGTATCATTAGTTGATAAAGATTTAACGCTTATAATAGTAATGGAAACTATTGTTATTGTAATCGTTATTGGTATTATGCAAAGTAGATTAGCATGTTGAGTTGCTCTTTTTTCCTTCTTTTTAAAGTTTAAGTGCCATACAATTTTCAGGTTAGGTTTTGTTCTTAATCTTGTGATGATTATTTTGTGTTTGATATCCATGCTTTCTTCATATTGTGGATTGTTTTGTTATTCTAATCTTTATTAGATTCCCAAATATTTTATATTTGTGTGTATTATTGACTTTATAATCATAATTAGAGATAAAATAAAAAATTATTTTTTTTTTACAGATGCTGACATTTATAAATAGTATAAATTAATTTCTAATAATATTTTATTTCTCGATAGTGAATCACCTTCTATTTTTTAGATGTTTGTCTTAACGGCTTTTTTCTTCAAAATATGTACAAGAATGACACAAAATTTTTTGGTCATACACTCCCACAGTTCAAATGTATAGATTTAAGACCAATTCGTGGAATTCTTATATTTTCTCTATTATTTATTTATTTTTTCTTCTTGTTACTATGTAGTACTTAATCATAAGCCAACTCTACCTTATTTTGGTTCCAAAGTAGATATTTTTCTCTTCCGAACACCTTAATCTTTTTGACAATGCAAAGCAAAGAAAATTTGAATAGAATAAGTAGCAACGTGCAATTTTTTTTTCTAGAACGAGCATCAAATCGAATTCCCTAAAGGCATAATAATTTTTGAAAAAAAAAATTCTTAATCCCCCATAGATATAAATACGTGTGTATATTGTTTGGGCCCATAAAATTATTTGATTGTATATGTATAGGAGGAAAAAATGTGATACCAAGTGTGTCGTGTGTTGCAATCGATAATCGAGCTAAAAGAATTACAAGGGTGATGAACTCATATCGTTTTATAAAAGATAAAGACCAATTGCACGATTGGATGGTTTTAAAAATACCTTAACAAATGTTTCAAAGTATTTACAATAATAATAAACAATGTTTGATATCTAAAATGGTCGTGTACATCAACTAGTAAATACAAAGGTTACTATGAGTGTATTTTTTGGCGAGCAATGCTATATATCCCAAATATGCATCCCAAATCAATGAGAATCATTGGATGAGTGGGTCTCATCAAAATTTTTCATTGGGACCCACTCATCCAATGGTTCTTATTGATTTGGGATACACATTTGAGATATAAATTTGGGATACAAAGCATTACTCTTTTTTTGGCTGGGTTGGGGCTTGGTTAGTGATTCTGGGCCAACTTCTGTACAAAGTTTGGCTTCGGCCCAAAATACTTAGATTTTGGACCTATACCCAATTGTATTGTAAGGCCTATCATCTCCGAATGTTTGACTCTCAAAAACCCTAGTTTAAGACCGTGTCTGTGCTTATATAACCTTTCAGCTACTCTCTCTCTACCAAGGCTGGGCGGCTCAGAAAACCCTAATCCACTGTATGCTCTGTCTCTCTCCCTCTCTGTGAGTGTGCATGTTTGTATGTGTGTTTATATGTCTGATTTCTCTCCCTGCATGTGTGTATGTTTTTATATGTCTGATTTGAAGGATTGTTGTGGGTGATTGGTACAGAGAAGGTAAGGGTAAGGTTGTTAGTAGGAGCAATGGCGGTGCCT
>CM042186.1:6393609-6448813 GCA_023539305.1 Ilex asprella | reverse complement strand
TATTTATTTATGCTTTCCTTGTGCAAATGTATAGTGCATGAAAATGCCTACACATTTGTTTGTCACAGGATTACGAAAGGGAATAATAACCTAAGCAAGCATGAAGATTCAAGCCTCACCACAACGGCATATAGTTAAACATTCTCTGAGAGTTTTCCAGCATCCATCACAGCAACACCATTTTGAAATGCCTTTCGCATTGATCTTCTTCCTGCATTCTGGTACATATATTACATACTTCCCCTCCTTCTCATCTTTCAACTTTGCAGTGCTCACATTTTGATCTCTCTCGTTGTTGCCAACTTTGCCTATATAAGGAGGAACACATTAATTAGTTGCAAATGCCTTGGTCTTTGTTAAGTTTTTATTTACACTAATCAGCCAAATTGTGAAATACCAAAAAAAGGGTGTGTTTGGGGAGTAAAGATTGAGTGTAATCATGGATCACGGCGTTATTAACATGTGGTATCAACAGTCATTAATATAACACCATAAAAGATTGATAAACTCAATTATTCTAACCTGGTAGTTGTTGAATGTGGACGTTATTGGGAGTTATCAAAATAGTGAGATCCACTATGTGGTATTACCGTTACATTGAATATTTTCTAGTGTTTAGAGGGGGTGTGAGAGAGAGAGAGGCGCCAAAATGAAGAAAGTGTGTAGTAAAAAGTAAGTGATATTTCTGCCCACAGACATACATTCATGCAGTGCCAAAACGGCAATCAATACTATATAAAACAAAGCCAAGTGAGATAGGAGAACTTTTTAGTAGCCATGGAAACTATTGAGAGAGAAAAATATGGTGGAGTAGCAATTAGGTGGTCTATTATTTTTAGTTACGAGAAACAGGGAGCTTTCAGTCATTAAACCTTTTGAATTTGGTAAGTAACATTAAGTATGGTGGGTCAAGATTTTAACGGTAAATCTTATAAATATCTCCGAACCAAGACATTTGTTTTGAATTATTCTCCGTACTTTTAATTATCCCAATTTATCTCCTGAACTATATAATTTATTTCAATTGACCTTTTTTGTCAATATGACAAATTAACAGTTAATCTAATGAAATATGTTGATTTTGACGAAATTTGTCTCACTTATCAATTAACCTTAACGAAAGAGGTCGATTGAAACAAATTATATAGTTCAGGGGTAAATAGAAATCTATGAAACACGAACACTCTCGAGAAGGTGATGTATCTGTGTCGGACACGTGTCAGACACCGACACTCTCCGGACACGTGCCCAATACTTTTTTATCCGTGTCCATAATCAAATGATAAAATTTTAATTTTGGACACGTGTCCGACACTTTTTTGGTGACGTGTCTGACACTTCATTAGAACTTGTCCACTACTAAACAATAAACGTATTGAAATGTGATTAACAAAACTTAAAAATTTGAAAACATATAATTACCAATACTTGACATATTAAAGTTGTACTCCAAATAGAATAATAAAAATGAAAGATGCATAAAAGTTTTAAAAAAGAGTAATTAAGAAAATGATAGCAATTATTTAAATTATATATTAAGTACACATTGTCTACAAAAAAAATTTAATGATTATTGACTATTAAAATGATGTTTTAGTCTAAAAATTTACATAGATGATTAGACATAAGATTTACTTATCATAAAATGTTGAATCTTTTATGAATTGTATATCATTATCACTATATTTGTAATAAATTATATAATGTTATATATGAAATATAATTTTTTGTAGCGTGTCCGTGTCTTACTTTTTTTAGAAATGTCGTATTGGCGTGTCCGTCTTGTGTCTTATCCGCGTCGCATGTCCGTATCCATACTTCTTAGATAGAGATAATTGAAAGTTAAGGAGGCAATTTAAAAGAAATGTCATTAGTGAACTAGAGACATTTATGAGATTTACCTAAATCTTAATTGCGCAACTTTCTTTATTCTGAGTTACAAATAATAGATCATTTCCTGATTGGATGTGCATAATCTACGTAGATCTTAACAATTTCATGCATATTGGCCTTTGCAATCTGACACTTATCCCTAAACAGTTACACTTATTAATTGATATTAAGGATTGAGATGTCCTCCATTACTAATTATGACCAAATAACACCTGAATTTTTGATAGATGGTCTGCGATTAAAAGACTGGACAAGAACTATCAGTGAAGTGAATCTTGCATTTTTTGGGCTTTAGGTAACAGTTAAACTTAATTGACCTAATTGAACAACTGGAAAAATTAGAAACACCAATTATTAGACCACCAGGACTCCCGTCCATCTCCCCCATTGCAGACCACCATTGGCAATCCCCTCGCTAAACCCCCAGCACCAGCTCACTGCCTCACCCACCCAGAGAGAGAGAGAAAGGGGTGAGAAGGGGAATGTGTGTGGATGGAGCATTTTGACGTGGGGCCTACTGTTGCGTATTTGACAACTTTTGAATGGTTATCTTTACATTGGGGTTGTTTGAGGGTAAACCATATGGAATGTAATCTAATCATCAAATTGGTAAGTTTAAATTCATTTACAAAAGCATTCACTTCTTGATGAAGGCAACCACCCTCTTCAACTACATTCTACAAAAGTAGGACACACATTTTAAAATCGTTAGGTTCATGAGATTAAGCTGACATTAGAATGGATGTCACCAAGAGATGCGTTATACTTGGTCCCAATTCTTGTTTTATAAGTATGGTTGCATATTTGAAAATCATAGGAGCAAAGAAAAACCCAAAGAGAGAGAGAGAGAGAGAGACTTACACTCATGAAGAGCCAACAACAAACCAAAGATTACACAAACGAGAGCCACATGAATTGTTTTGGATCTTGTAGTCGCCATGGATATGCTCGAGAGAGAGAGAGAGAGAGAGAGACTGTATTTTAGTAAAATAGTCACCAAGTCAGGTTCTTATAGCCACCCTCCACGATTCTGAATGTGTTTTCGTAATATGCTGGTGGTAAATTCTTATCTGCTTGGATGTTCATAATCTACTTGCTAATATTCATCCTCATCACAACATACCATTCATATCTCACAGCATCTGCAGTTGCACCTTTATTCCTTGTTCATTGTAGTTCTGCCACATTTCAGCTAGTGCTGCGTGAGACAGATTACACCTTGGATTTGTATGAAGGTGATCCTCAATAAATGGGAGATAGTTATCTTTGTATTTGTGTCTCATTTAATAATTAATACCCTCTATTAATTTCCCTGACTGATAGATCAACTATGGTGAATTAAAGTGAAGCCCATTATATTTAGAGAAATACTATGTATTTCAAATCTCTAACTCAAATCTCTATTCCAAATGAAGAGAGACCATTGGATGAGTTGGTCCCATTAATTTTTTCAAATAGGACCCACTAATTCAATAGTCTCCCTTAATTTAGGATGAAAATTTGGGTTAGAAATTTGGGATACATAGCATTGCTCATTTAAGCGGGTCTTGTATTAATATACAATGAGAGATTTAATAATAATGGAAAGTGTATTGATGAGTTCTAGATACTTTAACTTTGAAAAACTCCAATGATCTGTGGCAAAATAGTAATTAAAACCAATGAAAACTTTAAACAATACATTTTTTCTTTATATACCAATTAATTAGTTTTGTCTTGTCAATATAAATTAGTCGTATTTGACACTGACATATTTATTATTGGTGGTGGTCATGTCATTTTTCCGTTAGTATCAAGAACTAGTTAACCTGACTAATTAATTAGTTGTGTTATATTTTTTTTAATATGATACATGAGAATTTTGTTAAAATTCAAAAGTGGAAGGGTACATGGTAGGAGGAGTCCTCAAAATAAAATGGAAGAGATAAATAAAAGAAATATAAAAGCTATGAGCTTAACATAAAAAACAACAATCAAAACTCTCAAGTATTAACAATCGATGAATTTCACTTGAAATCATTACCAAAAACTCCAATTAATTGAAATAATTTAATTCTAAATATAATTCATAATAGATAAATTTCAACTACGGTAATCCAATGAGGTAGAAAAATTTAGTTAAAAGAATTGAAAATTTCAAATTATTAGAAACTAGTCAAATTTAAAATTCAAGTAATAAATCAAAACAATTTAATCCATCCAAATAAAATTTTTAAATACAATGTTGGAAAATAATTTCAAGTGAAATTCATCGTAATGGTTTCAAGTGAATGGAGGTGACAATCGGGCTCCATTTTGTGGATTCGCCTCAAATAAGGTAATATTTTAAACTTAATTGTAAAAGATTTGTATAAATGTTATATATTTCAATAACAGAAGGAATTATAATATATAGTGGTTAGTTTCCTGTAATTAAGAACATGTAAGAGGAAACTAAATCAGCCTAATTAAGGAGAGAAATCAGCCTAATTACAAAGTGATTTCAGGAGAGATTACAGTAAAGATTACAATAAGAAGGGTACACTTTATACATAAATGAAATCCTAAATTGGTGCTCTATCATGCCCCCGCAAGCGCAAGGATCCGGAAAGGATGCTAAGCTTGGACCAATGCAGTTGGAATTGCTTTCGAGCAAGAGGCTTGGTCAAGGAATCGGCAAGTTGATCGGTTGTGTGGACATGAGAAATACGGATCAGCTTGTGAGCCACTTGATCACGAACAAAGTGAAAGTCGATTGCTATATGCTTCATGCGAGAGTGAAACACTGGATTAGAGCAGAGATATGTTGCACCAATGTTATCACAATAAATAGACGGCAGAGATAAGAGTGTAACACCAAGTTCACCAAGGAGATTGGACAACCAGTTGACTTCGGCAGTGGCAGACGCAATGGCCCTGTATTCGGCCTCAGTAGATGATCGAGCAATGGTGGACTGCTTTTTAGAGCTCCAACTGATTGGATTAGAGCCAAGGAAGACAACATAGGCAGAAGTGGTGTGGCGAGTGTCAGCATCACCAGCCCAATCGGCATTCGAGAAGGCATGGAGAGATGATGGTGAGCGAGCGGACAGAAATAGGCCATAGTGAGAGATGCCTTTTAAATATCGAAGTACACGCTTAACAGCATTCCAATGATTAGTTGACGGCCGGTGCATAAATTGAGCCAACTTGTTGACTGCAAAATTGATATCAGGACGAGTTAGAGACAAGTATTGAAGAGATCCAAGAGCCTAACGATACTCATTTGGATCATGATTGGGTGAACCATCGTCAAGCTTCAGTGATTCAGAGGGGGACAATGGTGTGCTGATTTCCTTGGCTTCATGCATATTAGTTTTGTGAAGAAGGTCAATGATATACTTCCGTTGAGACAAGAGAAAACTGGTTGAGGTCCTGGTAGTTTCAACACCTAGAAAGTAGCTGAGGCTTCCAAGATCCTTGAGGGAAAACCGAGTAGATAAGCGAGATGTGAATGCACGAATGGCTGCTGAATTATTTCCAGTGAGAATGATGTCGTCCATATAGACAAGAAGATACATTGTCGTAGAGTTGGAGCAATGGATGAAGAGAGAGGCGTCACTTTTTGAATTGAGAAATCCATTATCCAGAAGAAAAGTGCGAAGTTCATTATACCATGCCCTAGGAGCCTGGCGAAGACCGTATAGAGCTTTATTTAGCTTGCAAACATGGGTCGGATTTCGGGAATCAATGAACCCTTGGGATTGCTGCATAAAAACATTGTCAGAGAGAGTATCCTGCAAGAAGGCGTTGTTAACATCCAGTTGATTCAAGATCCAACCACGAGACACCGCTATACTGAGAACGATACGAATAGTGGCGGGTTTAACAACCGGGCTAAAGGTTTCATTGAAATCTATGCCAGGGCGTTGGTGAAACCCTTTAGCCACAAGGCGAGCCTTGTAACGTGCAATGGAATCATCGGAATTTTTCTTGATTCGATAAACCCACTTGCATCCAACAATATTTTGTGTGGGGGAGGCAGGGACTAGAGACCATGTATTATTTTTTTTGAGGGCCTAAATCTCTTCATTTAGGGTTGCACGCCATTGAGGAAGTTTGTTGGCCTGTGTAAATGAGGATGGTTCAGTGAGGATAGAGGGATTAGCCGTAGTAGTAGTGAGAGAGAATGGTATTTTCGGTTTGTGTATGTTATTTTGGGCTCGCGTTACCATTCGAGAAGGTTGTGGTGATGTATTAGAGGGTGGAGATGAAGTGGAAGAATCACTTACCTGATTAGGAGAGGTGCGGGAGTCATCCAAGTTGGAGGATAGAGGCAAAGTTTCTCTGTGAGTTGTGGACAATTGAGCCGGTGGTGATTGCATGTTTAAGGTGGGAGTTGACTGATTTGTTACCTGATTAGAGCATGGAGGATTTATAAGAGATAGCATTTGTGGAGACAAATTTGTAGTAATGATACTTGGAAGAATGTTTAGATTGGGAGGAGAAGAATCTGATGAGGTATTGATGGGTGGAGATTTACTTGCCAGATTTTTTTCTGTAAAAGTAGAAAGTAGTTTTGAAAAAGATTGGTTAGTGACTGATAAGTCATTACAGGAAATATTTTTGTAAGGAAAGAGATTTTCAAAGAAGACAACATGTCTAGAAATAAATATTTTGTTAGTTTTTGAATCAAAACATATAAAAGCATGATTTGGAAGTGAAACGCCGAGATACACACAAGGTCGAGAGCATGGCTCAAGTTTGTGGTGATTGTAGGGCCGAAGCCATGGGTAACAAAGACACCCGAAAACACGGAGGGTTGTGTATTTGGGTGGGTGGCCAAACAATTTGTGGTATGGGGTGTCATTTTGGAGTACAGGTATAGGCATGCAATTAATAAGATAGGTTGCGGTTTGGAAAGCATAACGCCAAAAACGAAGAGGGATAGAGGCTTGATGAAGGAGGGTGAGACCAGTTTCAACAATGTGACGGTGTTTTCGTTCTACAGAGCCAACATGTTCAGGGGTATATGGGGGTGAGGTGAGCTGTTGTATACCATATTTGGCCAAAAGATGAGAAAGTGCCTGATATTCACCACCACCATCTGTGTATACAGTTTTTATTTGAGTTTGAAAATAGGTTTCAACAAGATTTTTGAATTTTTCAAACACATTAAAGACTTCAGATTTTAATTTGAGAGGATATAACCACGTGTATTTTGTGAAATAATCAACAAATATAACATAATAGCGAGAATTTCCAAAAGACGTGATAGGTGCAGGCCCCCAAACGTCAGAATAAATAACCTGAAGTGGTTTATCACAAATAAGAGAAGAATGTTTAAAGGAAAGCTTGTGACTCTTATTACATAGGCAAGAATCACATACATTATTAGGCATAGAAATATCAGAAACAGAAGTCAAATTCTTAGCAAGTATTTTCTTCTGGATAGGTAAGGACGGGTGGCCAAGTCGCTGATGCCAGACTTGTGATGTAAGTGCAACGGATGTGGAGGGTGGCGGTCTTGGAAAATTGGTGGGTGGTGTTAATGATGACCACTCGTACAAGTTGTTCCTACTCCGGCCTCGGGACAAGGATGCCCCCGTACTCAGATCCTTCACAAGAAAATGGTTAGGAAAGAATTCTATGGAGGTTTTATTTTGCTTACAAAACTGAGAAACAGAAATAAATTTTTTTTATCATAGGTGCACACAAAATATTGTCCAATTTAAATGAAGCAAGAGACGAATTAATGATAGAAGAACTTGTGTGAGAGATTGAGATTCCATTACCATTGCCGACTATAACATCCTCATTCCCAACATAATTGGAGTGTATATAGAGATTCTGAAGATCAGATGTAATATGGTGAATAGCTCCCGAATCTAACATCCAATTGTTGTTGCCATAGGTAGACTCTCCATCTACATAATTAGCTTGAGGTCGAGAGGAGGGTTGACCCCGAGAGCGACATGTTTTTGCACTATGTCCTAGCTTATCACACAGTTGACACACAATACGGGATTGCCCCTGTTGTCCCTGATAATAATTCGGATTCCATGAAGAAGGTTGAAAGTTTGAATTGAGACCCATACTTTGAGAAAAGGAACCTCGGCCATAGGATGAGTGCTGCCGAGATTGATTAGGTTGACGACCAGATGGGTTGAAGTTTGATGGTTGTCCAGGGTGGCCATTGGATTGTCCAGAATGACCAAGAACTGAATTGGAGGGATTGAATCCGCTTTTATTTCCTCTACCACCCTTGCCTTTGTAGTTACTTTGTCTTTGAGTGAATTGAGCAGTAATCTGTGTATCGTCCTCTTTGAGGTGTCCACGATTTTGGGTTAACTCCTCATCAAGAAGTTTGTCGTAGAGATCCTCAAAGGATATAGGCGAGTCACGAACACGAACCGCAACCATTAGTTCCTTGAACTCGTCAGCAAGACCATTTAGAGTATGAGCCATGATTTCTGCATTACTCAAGGGATGGCCAATAAGAGTTAAATCATCAATAATATCTTTTATTTTGCTTATATAGGTGGCAACTGATTTCCCTTCTTTCTTGGTATTCATTAGCGTGGATAGAAGAGAGAGCATGCGGGTATTGGATCGATTTGCATAACTGGATTCCAATTTTGTCCAAGCATCAGCGAAAGTAGTGCAGTTGTTGATGGTGGGACCGATTGTGCCATGAACAGTGGATTGAATTGCTAGTAGCACTAGTCGATCCTAGCAAAGCCAAGTGACGTGTTCCTGATCGATTTTTGGTGGACATAGATAAGAGCCATCAACATAACCGAGTAGACCATAACCGAATAGGAGATTGGTCATTTGTGATTTCCAGGAAGCATAATATTCTTCTCCTTTTGCTAGCTTGAATGGAATTTGAGATGAGGCATTCAAAGATATCAGATTGTTGCCAGGAGAGGGAGAGTTACCTTGATTCAGCCGGGTGATCGTTGGTGTCGTTACAGCAGGGGTAGCACCAGTTGACGCAGCCGAATCAAAGGTGGGAGAGGTCGGCGGTGTTGCCATGGTTGATAGGTGAGAATTTTGGTAGAGTTGAAGGAATAGAGGAAGGAGATCAAATTCTGTTCTATGATAGAGATGGCTCTGATACCATAAATGATTTGTATAAATATTGTATATTTCAATAACAGAAGGAATTACAATATATAGTGGTTAGTTTCCTGTAATTAAGAACATGTAAGAGGAAACTACATCAGCCTAATTACAGAGTGATTCTAGGAGAGATTACAATAAAGATTACAATAAGAAGGGTACACTTAATACATAATTAAAATCATAAATTGGTGCTCTATCACTTTCTTCTTCATGTAGCAACTCAGTTTCAAATTTATACATCTTTTTCTCATCAAAAATAAAAATTTACACGCCTTCTGGTCTGGTTCTTGAACCCCATGGCTCAATTTTGGAAGTTTGCTGGGAATTTCGTTTTCTATATTTTCATTGCACTTCTGCTCTGTGAATTATGTTCCTGTTTCTGTGATACAGAAATCCACAATAAAAGAATTAAATAATTTATACAAAAAAATCAATCAATTAGAGAGGGAGAGACATTGATTTTGTTGAACAGATCGTTTCCGAGTCTCATTCAAAGCCTTTTTCAAATCAACTTTTTTATTAATTTCATTCATCAATCCAAACATTTTCTGTTTGATTCCTTCGGCATTTTCAGAACCTTGAAGATCAAGATCTTTGCGATTGCCATCATACTCGATTCGCAACTCGTTCAGCTTCTTGTAGATGACCTCTCGATTGCTCTAGAACAGTTCGATTGCAACCTTTAGGTTCTTCGTTTCCTCTTTCTTGTTGGTATTCCTATCTTTCTTAGTGAAATTGGCTTCATTTTTTGTACCTTCCACCATGGATGATCTTTCAACAACAAAGTTTCAGAAATTAATCAAGAACATTGTATATAAACTTGCACACACATTCATATGCATGTAGATAGAGAGGGAGAGAGTGATATGTTGGAATTTTTCTATATTGGACTTCCATTAATTGATAGTTAATTTTTAGTTTGTGAAAAATGGGCTGAATTTATGGTCCAATGAGATGAGCCCAATATTATTAAGTGATCTATTTTGATGGGCTTATGTACATATTTTAATTAGTGTGGTTGAAGCGATTAAGTGTAGGCCTTAATCTAATTGTGGGGTGTAATGGGAGAGCCCATTAGATTTCATTATAAATACAAGCTAGGTCCCTTCTCCATTTCATAACCCTAAATTGGTTTGTCCCATTAAGAGCCGCCCATTGCTTTGAAGAATGAGAGAAAGACCTTGCCCTTTTAAGAAAGCAATCAAGAAATCAAGTATCATGGCTCACACAGGTATGTTCTAAATCTTGAATTTAGAATTTAAATCTTGTAATTTAAGTGTTCTAAATTTCATGTACGAATCATTAAAATTTCTTACATGTGATATTAGAGCCTATCTGTAACGCCCCAAATACCACCCTGGACGGCATTACATTCTAAAACCATTTACATAATGAGAGCACTAAAATAATCCATCAATAAGTAAATTTTATTCATCATATATGTATAATGTCTACAACATTATCCTAAAAGAATAGATCCATCTTGGTCTTTACATTCCAAAAATCAACTAATGTAATGCAATGAAAATCAAAAGAAAACTACACTTCACAATGTCTCCAAAGAATATCCTAGTCTAGTACAAAAGAAAGTGTCACTCTAAGCGTCCACTTCGGGATCCACATTTTCGTTTAGCTGAGTCTCCCATTGTACAGGCTCTTCGACTCCCAACTCCTCCTCAAGAGTATAATTTGAAAAACATTAGTTGTAGGGGGTGAGCACGAAGCTCTCTAGGAAAATTCTTTCAAACCCGAACAAGGTTTAGAAAAGCATATAAAAGCGATTGGTCTCCTTTTACAAATAGCATATGTAATTTTTGAAGTAAAACATGGACATTTTAAAACAAATCTCAAGTTTACGAACAACAATAAAGTTAAAATGAAAGGTGAAATCCATTACCAATAATGAGCCATACAATTTTTAAAAGTAAACCAATAACCCACACATGATATAATATTGTCCTCTTTGGCATGAGCAATCTTACATGGAACCTCTCACCCTCAAGGCTTTGTTTCTCAAGCATTCTTACAAAGAATCTCCCGAGAATATCACATATTGTCCTCTTTTGGCATGAACATCCTTACAAGAAATCTCTCATCCTCAAGGCTTTATTTCTCAAGCATCATTACAAGGAACCTCTTGAGAATGTCACATATTGTCCTCTTTTGGCATGAGCATCCTTGCAAGGAACCTCTCACCCTCAAGGCTTTGTTTCTTAAGCATCCTTACAAGGAACCTCTCACCCTCAAGATTTTGTTTCTCAAGCATCCTTACAAAGAACCTCATGAGAATACCACATATTGACCTCTTTTGGCATGATCATCCTTACAAGAAACCTCTCACCCTCAAAGTTTTGTTTCTCAAGCATCTTTACAAGGAACCTCTTACTCATGTTCATCCAAACAATCATACAAGAAATATAATACCACCAACTATCTCAAATATCCAACAAATTTTCTCAAATACCCAATAATTTCACAAATCCCCAATTTATAAGCAAATTTCAAGAAAAATCTCCAATTCTCACAAGTGATATTCCCAATGGACCAAATTTAATAAAATGTACAAGAGATCATCCACAATTTCATTTCAACACTCAACCACAAATCAATTTACACAATTTATAAGCGTATCTCAAAAATTTCCAAATTTGGCATGTGACAGTTTCAATAACCAATTAAAAAAATTGTAAAAGATCAACAGTAATATCATTTTATTACTCAACACAAGCACAATGGTTTCGAAATCAAGAATAAAGGAAGAATTCAAGAGGAGAATCCATCACTATTGAAAACTAGGGTTTTAAAGTGAGAAAAAGAATTTCATGGGTATTCAACCCGAACTTTGTTTAAAATATGGTCATCTTTGCAAGAAAACTAAGTGATGATGATTTCATAGCATATATATATAACATTTCGAGTGAAAACATACATATATAAAGACCCTAACATCAATGAACAAGAATGGAAGAAAACCCCTACCTTTGTTCCTTAGTTTTTTGGAAGAAGATGAAGGTTTGGCCTTTTTGGACATGTAAATTCCGCTTGATCTCGTGTTTTTTTCTTCCTTTCTTCATCTCTAGGGTTTTCTAAGGTTAGAAGGGCTGAAATGAGATAAAAAGAGGCGTCTTAATGTATTTATAGGACGAGAAACGGACCCCAAATCGCGACTTTAACTGTCAGACCTCTTTCGGCAGTACCGGTACGGTAAACTCACTGGACCAAATGATTCTGGAATACAGTACCGGTATGGTTTTTCCAGTTTTGCCTATTTCCTCCGTTTTTCATTTTCAATCTATTCTAAACCCTTCCAAAGTCAACTCAAACTTACACAACATACATTTGTACACCAAACATAGTTGATAGAAGCTCTATTACAGCTATTCCATATATTCACGAGCTAAACTAGCTTTAACTATTATTTACAATATTAGTATTTTCTACGCCATTACATATATTAAATTACTATACACTTCTATCATTATATTACTATAAACATGTAGGGGTTTACACTATCGTATATGAATTAAGAACCTGATAAATTTTATGTATAATTAAATTGCTAATTTTTATCAAATTTAGTGTTCAATTTTTTACATCACTATTCATGAATTTATTGATTAAAAATTACGGTACATCTATCAATATAGCGTATATATGACAGTCATGGAAAAAAAAGAAAGGGGGGGACATCATATGGATGGCGAAAGGACATCCAAAGAAATAAAAAATTCAACCTGGCCTTGCAGGGCGGCAAAAAAGAAAATTAAAAAAATTAAAATGACCTTTAAATTTTTTTTAGTGATTCGGAGGCTATAATTGAATGTCTTGCTTTTTGAATTCTTGGTATTTCAATGGCAATAAACATGCTTGATCAAAAAAAAAATTGGCAGTACACGGGTTTTACTTTTGAAATTTGAAAAGTCATTACTTTTTTTATATATAATTTTTATTCTTCGCTGCAAATTGTGTACAGTTGTTTTGTTCAATTTTTGTGTTATATTAAATGGTGGGGTTACTATTTTATATGATTATGTCATATATTCGGTCAACTTATTAAATAATTATTAGTTATTTATAGATTTTGTTGACAAATAGACATAAGATTTACCCATACAAATTATTTGTTTTCATGTTGAATTAACTTTGATTGAATTGTTATAATTTGTAGAGAATATTTGTACAATTCTAATTTTAGTCCCTAGTGATTTGTACGATAAATTTGTTTTTATATGATCTACATATTATATTCATTCAATGTTGGCATAGGTGAATTTAAATTATTTAATTTTAATAGTAAAAAAATATAATTGAGACCTGAATGCAACGATTGATGATGAGTGATCTAAAAAGATACATATTGACTAGTACCTCATATTAATTGTTCGCATGATATTTAATTATGGGCAATTTATTATTATATCCTGGTTTGAAAAATTATATAGATTAAGATGAATGGTTGTTGCCAAAGTGGTCCATTCATTGAAATTTGTAGATTGTTCTCATGCTTTTGTTACAGGATGATCTCTAAATTATAATATACAATTACCTGTTCAAATAGGGTTATTGTGTATTGTAATTTAAAGATGTCATGAAAATATCCCGGTTTAAAAAAATACTATGAGTTAAGATGGATGGTTGCCACCAAAGTGGTCTATTCATTAAAATTTATAGATTTTTTCATGCTTTTGTTACGGGATGGTCTCTAAATTATAGTATACAATCACCTGTCCAAAGGGGGTTATTGTGTATTATAATCTGGAGATGTCATAAAATATTGTGATAGAGATGCAATAGTGTAGAAGGTTTATCTGTCCAAATGGGATAAATTTTTCAAAACTTGAGTATTCTCATTAATTAGTTTCATGAAAGAGATGACTTATAGTATATTGCGTTCTCTGCCCAAAGGAGAGTTTGTAGTGATGTATTTGGATTTTTTTAATAAAATATGACTTATTATGTTCAAAGCATATTTTGTTTATTAATTGCTCAATTTTGCTAACAGTTTATATTCTCGTTGCCTTGAACAACCTCTTTTACTGTAAATGGTAATAATGCCAACATTGAAGTCTGCACTGGTTCTAATTATAAGAGATGAAAGCAAGATATTAAATTTTTTCTGGGAATTGCTGATATAGATTTTGTCTTGAAAGAGAATGAACCTCCTAAACCTAATAGTGAAAGTTCTCTTAAAGTAAAAGAACTTTATGCAAAGTGTAAGGAATCTAATATGCTAAGTATGATTGTCATGAAAAGGTATATTTTTGAACATTTTATGAGTGATTTGTTTGAAACCAAGAATGTCAAGGAGTTCTTTACCTCTGTAGGAGAGAGATACAAGGTCTCTAATAAGACTAAAGCTGGGGGCATAATGAATGAATTAACGAGTATGAAATATGACAATGTAAGTTGTGTTAGAGAATATATCCTTAGAATAGTTCATGTTCAAACCAAGCTCAAAACTATCAAAATTGGTATTCTTAATGATTTTATTGTTCATCACACTCTTAACTCTTTGTCTCATGAGTTTAGTCAAATCAAAACTGTCTACAACACCCAAAATGAGTCCTGGACAATTAATGACCTTATCTCCAAGTGTAATTCTGGGGAAGAAAAACTTTGAAAAGAAAATAGTGAAATTTTCTTGTTTGTTTCCCAGCCTAAATCTAGTTTGAATGGTAGGTATTAGGAAAATAATAGAAAACCTAATTGTAATGCTCTAAAGAGTGGTTGGGATTTCAAAAGGCGTGGTACTGGTGAGAATGTGGGAGGTCCTAAGGCTGCCGTTAAATATGTCAAGTGTTACTTTTGCAAGAAAAGAAGTCATAAGAAAAGTGAGTGCACTTGATTCAAGTCTTGATTAGAAAAAAAGGATTCACAAGCAAACGAAGGCCAAGTGAAGAAAAAGTCAAGCTTAAAATAGGAGATAATAACGAAGTTCATGTTGAGTTCATGGAAACTGTTAGGTTGAATTTAGACACTCGTTTCAACTTGTTTTAGAAAATAATTTTTATGTATCTTCATTTAGACGGAATTTGATTTCAGTTTCCTTACTTGATAAAATTGGATATTGTTTTAATTTTAGTAATGGTAAAACTTAATTGTTTTAAATTCCAAAATTGTTGGTCGTTATGTTTTATCAGATGGTCTATATAGTATATGCTTGACTTTCAATAATGAATATGGTCTTTCAAATATTGTGAATGTTATATTTAAGAGACCTCTCATTAAAGAAAAATCTTCACAGTTGTGGCATAAATGTTTGAGTCACATTTTTAAAGCAAGAGTAGAAAGATTAATAAAGAATGATATTCTTTCTCCCCTTAATTTTAAAGACTTTGAAACTTGTGTTGATTGTATTAGGGATAAATTAACCAAGATTAAGAAGAAAAGTGCAACTTGCAGTTTAGATTTTTTAGAAATTATTCACCCTAACATTAGTGGATCTTACTCACGTACCTTGTGTGGTAATAAATATTTTATTACATTTATTAATGATTTCTCTCGTTATGGATATATTTATTTAATTAATGAGAAATCTGATTCTCTTGAAAAGTTTAAAATTTTTAAAACTGAGGTAGAGAAACAATTAAGCAAAGTCATCAAAATTGTTAGGTCTGACCGTGGTGGTGAGTATTATGACAAACATGGTGTATTTGGACAGCATTTGAGACCGTTTGCAAGTACTTGCAAGATTGTGGGATTGTTGTCCAATATACCATGCCTGGTAGTCCCGAGCAGAATGGTGTGGCTAAAGGCGTAACTGCACCCTTAAAAACATGATGAGAAATATGATGAGTAGGTGTAACTTATCTGATTATCTTTGGGGAGAATCCATTAAAACGGCTTCATACATTCTTAATAGAGTTCCTAGTAAATATGTTCCATAAATACCTTTTGAATTATAGACGAATAGGAAACCAAGGCTTAACCATTTTCGAGTCTAGGGTTGTCCTATTGAGGTCAAAATCTATAATCCTTTGGAGAAAAGACTGATCCTAGAACTACTCATTGTTTCTTCATAGGTACCCAGAACATTCAAAAGGATACCGACTTTATTGTCCTACACATGGTACTAAAATTGTTGGAGTCCTTAACAGCAAAATTTCTAGAGCTTGATGTTGCTAATGTTGGTTCGCAACCTATTAGTGAGCATGAGCAAGATAAATTTGTTTCTATTCCTTTACCTGTTGTACAAGAAATTATTATACATGTTCCTGTTGTAAATCTTCCTGCTCCAGTGATTGATCCTCTTGTTCCTTCAATTGACCTTTCTGTTCCTATTGAGGCTCCTCAACCTTTAGAGCCTACTACTGAAATTTCTTTGGGAATGTCTACAAGACCAATGAGACATGTTATTTCTGCTGAGTATTATGTATACCTTGGAGAAAGTGATTATGATATTGGTGATATTGTTGACCTTGTAACATACCATGATGCTACTAATTATCTCCAGTCTGATATGTGGATAAGTGTCACGAAAGATGAGATAGTAAGTTCTCTTGATTTTGTTGAGAACAAAATAGATCAATGCATATACCTTAAGGCTAGTGAGAGCAAATTTATTTTTCTTATTCTCTAAGTTGATGATATTTTGCTTGTAAGTAGTGATTTGGGCTTATTTCATGAGATTAAGTAATTGTTGTGCAAAATATTTGACATGAAAGATCTTGGAGAAGTATCTTTTGTGTTAGACATTCAAATTCATAGGGATATGAGTCGTAGATTGTTGGGGCTTTCTCAAATGGCATATATAAATCGTGTGCTTGAAAAATTTAATATGCATAATTGTAAGTTTGGGGATGTACCTATTGTGAAAGGTGATAAATTCAATTTAAGTCAATGCTCCAAGAATGATCTTGAGGAGGAATTTATAAAGAATATACCTTATGTGAGTGATTTTGGCAGTTTAATGTATGTACATGTTTGTACAAAGTCTAACATTATTTTTGCAGTTAGTGTTCTTGGCAGATATCTTTCCAAAGCAAGCTTAGATCATTGGGTGTCAGCTAAGAAAGTTATGAGATACTTGCAAAGAACAAAAAAATTACATGCTTATTTATAGGAGAGTTGATAGTCTTGAAGTGATTGGTTACTCAGATTTAGATTTTGCTGGGTGTCCGGATGATTTAAAATTCATTTTAGGATATATTTTCATGTTAATTGGAGGAGCAATAGCATGGAAGAATGTTAAACAAACTCTCATAACTTCTTCTACTATGCAAGCTGAATTTGTAGCTTGTTATGGGGCTGCAACACAAACTATATGACTCAGGAATTTTATTTCAGGACTTATGATTGTTGATTCCATCTCTAGACCACTGACAATTTATTGTGATAATAGTGCAGTTGTGTTCTTATCAAAGAACAACAAATATTCTAGTGGGTCTAAACATATGAAAATTAAATATCTTTCTGTTAGGGATCTTGTGAAAAAAAGTGACATTTTGATCGAACATATTGATACAGAATCAATGCTTGCTGATCCTTTAACCAAGGGACTGAGACCTGTAATTTTTAAGAAACATGTTGATAACATGGGTATTTTGGGGTCTTTTGATGTACTTGGTTAGTAGGAGTTTATTTATGTATTAATAACTTTAGTATTGATTTAATTTTATATGTGATATTTGATACTTATTATGGTTGAGATACATCTATTTGATGAATAATAAATATTTGGATGATTATCCTAATTATTAGCATGATGTTCTTGCTATGCTATATGTGTACACATTTATGACATGTTATTTTATACAAAATCTTAAGACTTGGTGTATGTCTTAAGTATGACTGTTTTGTCAATTGAGCATGTCTCCGATTACACCATTTGAAAAAATCTAGTGATTTTAAATTTGGAGACATACTAGGTTATTGTTAAAGCTAATGAATTTCTCTAGCTTATTGTTGAAGCATGTCGTTAAAGAAATCATTTAGAGGACTGACAATAAAATTAACATGTTTATCAGATCACATATTGAGATGTTATTTTCTTGCTACACTACCACATCTTGATCTATATCAATAGAATTATTATTTTTTGTAATCATGGATTGGTCCTATGTCAATAAAGGATGTAAAGGCCGCCATGATTCGAAAATAATAGTTTTGTTGGACCGGGTTGTGTTTGAAATGTTGTCTCATGACCATATTATTTTTTATTATGGCCACATTGAGTTTTGTTTGATTAGCCCGAGATTCGTTTTTTCAAAAATATATATAAAATTTTATTGACTATAATTAATGTTGTCCAAGTGGGAGAATGTTAAATTTTTTCTATATTGGATTTCCATTAATTGATAGTTAATTTTTAGTTTGTAAAAAACAGGCTGAATTTATGATCCAATAAGATGAGCCCAATATTATTAAGTGATCTATTTTGATGGGCTTATGTACATCTTTTAATTGGTGTGGTTGAGGCGGTTAAGTAGAGACCTTAATCTAATTGTGGCCCGTAATGGAAGAGCCCATTAGATTTTATTATAAATACAGATTAGGTTCCCTCTCTATTTCATAACCCTAAATTGGCTTGTCCCATTGAGAGCCGCCTATTGCTTTGAAGAATGAGAGGAAGACCTTGCCCTTTCAAGAAAACAATCAAGAGATCGAGCATCATGGCTCACACAGGTATGTTCTAAATCTTGAATTTAGAATTTAAATCTTGTAATTTAAGTGTTCTAAATTTCATGTTCGAATCATTAAAATTTCTTACATGATACGTTGGTAGTATGCTTGAAGTTGCAAAGAGTGTGAGGGCTTCTTTCTTGCTACAAAGAGAAAGTTAGAGAGAGGGGGTGGGGGGTTTCGAATGAGAGTTTTTGGTGTTTGTAGTATTGAAATGCTAACGCTTTATATGGACAGCGATCATTAGGGCATTTTAGGTATTTTGCATGTTGACTTCACTTCTTTCTATTTCACTTCAAGTGTTTAAGCGCACAGTTATTTATATAATAAAGTAGCTAGGAATATTTGTCTTGAGCTTTTTGCGGCTCAAATTACTTGACGATTTTTTATCTAACGGTCCTCATCATAGCCATTTTTAAACAAATCCTATCTGCCGAGACTCCTCGGCTAACTCTCTCTTATTTTTAAAAATAAATAACCTATATAATCCTATTTGCTGACACTCCTCCCCTAACTGTCTTTCATTTTTTTAAAAAATAACCTATCTATCCCTTATCTCAATTACTATCTCACGAAACGCCTCTCTCTCCCCTTCCTCTCTGTCTCTATCTTGTCCTTTCTTCTCTTTGTGTTATGGGTTTCTTCAATTCTCTCCCACTCTCTCTATCTTGCTCTCTCTTTATCTGTGTTCTGGGTTTTTTGTGTGTGTGTGCCTGTATGTTCATTTTCTGCCTCATGTGAACTGTGGTTTTGTGAGATTGTAATCTTTGTGTGTGTAATTGCTTTCTTTCTTACTTAATCGAATTTTGTGTTCAGTTTCTCTTTGCTCTCGCTAGGCTTAGATGTATTATCGAACTTCTGTCCAAATAATTGATGGAAGTGTAACATGTAGCAGCTTGCCTATATCTGACAGCAACTCGGTTCTGTACAATGCGCTTTGTTATTTTTATTAAGTATTTTTGAATTTGGTTTTGGAACAGCTTCTTCGCCTTCTCACTCAAGCTAGAACTGACTAGAACCGCCTCTTGCTGGGCTGCTCTCCCATTTCGATTATTAAAACCCCGCGAGGAAATCCATTCATTATCTTTTACTGCTATAAAAGTCTATATGAGGGTAAATAAGTAGACCAAAAACAAAGGCAATAAACTGATTATGAATGCAAACCAACAGAGGTAATTACTTCAACGGTAAACTGATTACAAATTTCAAAAAACAGAGGTAATTGTCTACCATAGAAATAGAGGAAGACAATAAACTGATTACTTCAGCGGCCCTCCCTCTCTCCTCAACTACACCCTTTCTCACAGAAACTCTCTCTCCTTCCAGCCATGTCATGGAGCCATCATCAGAGAGACAGTGACCCACCACCTAGGATCTTCCGAGCAGGTATACCTCCTTCTTTATATCTGTTTGTCTCCCTTTCTCCTGTATTCGCACGCGCACAACTACTACGATCTTCATAACACAACATAAGCCCTTTCTCTTCCCCACTTTCTCTTATGTAACCCTCATAACACCCAAAATCTCTAACATCTTTCTATTCTCCAACCCCTCACGGCACACTTATACACACATCGATTTTTTTGTCCATTGATTATTGTTTTGGGTCTTTACAATCTCTTATGATTTCGTAATTTTTTGTTTTTCCACAGGAATTAGCATTACTGGGGTTTGGAATGACAATTGGTTCTAAGTTTTGATGTATATTTTGGTATTAATTTGTTGGAATATTAGGTTCTATTCAAGTTAAGCATTATAAGTTGTACAAAATCTTTTGCAATCCATATGATCTGATAACTTCTTCTTTTTTTTGTTGAAACAGGTTGAATTTCAAATTGAGGAACACATCTCTATTGTGAGTTTTTCTCAATAGATCATTTATGTATTTTTATTGCATCTCATATGATTTTCCCTTTATTGGATTGTGCTTTGTTTTTGTTTTTTCTATCAGGCTGTGAACAAAACCTAATCTTCCTTTAACATTTTTGTTACTACATATTCGTAGTGTTTGTGCTAATAATTTGTTGATACTATATGTTTCAAGATTATTTGATTTTTCAGAACTCATTTTCAAATTTGTGGTCCTTCGACTTCGTTTTATTGGATTTGAGTTGTTAGTTATCTGTCTAAATTTTTTGTGGAAGTTATGTATTGATTCTGAGATTGTTCACTTGATAAGTATTCTAAATATGATTGATACATTTGAATTGCTTTCTTACTTAGGCATCTACGGTCAGAAATGGAAATGGGGTCCATTGCCAAGAAAGTGATACACTTGCTAATGATTGTTTTGAGTCTTTACATTTTCTTATGATTTCGTAATTTATTGTTTTTGAATTTGATTTCATTTGGAAACTACTGTGTTATGAATTTTATTTATTCTAGGGTACACATTGGAGTGGACAATACTATCCTACGAAGAGGGTTCACATGATGAGCAAAAGAAAGTTCCTTCTATTGGACCCAGGTTTCATTTTAGATTATTCTCAAAATCTCAATGTTATTTATATTCTTTCTGCTTTCACCTATCCCTTGTGTGGTGGCCTTTGTCCATCACACTTCCACCTGAACAACAATTACATTTGCAATTATGGAGCACTACCTACTGCTCTTGAAAGCTCAATTTACTTTGTCATTTGAATGTTGACTATTGTATTACAATTCTTGAATCGGTATTACAATGCGCATGGAGAAAATGAGAGAGAGACAGAGTTGGTGAGAAATAAAGGGAGAACAATTGGGGATGAAAAGGCACACATTGGTATTAATTTGGACAAGTGTTCATTTGTCCTTCCTTTAAGTTAATTTTTTACTAAGCTTTATTTTTTTTCCTTGTCTCATTGCCATAAACTTCTCAATATATGCACACCTCACATAAAACCATGACGGCTTGCCACTATCGCACAAGCTTCCAAGGTGTTAATTCTCTCTCTCTTTCTCCTAATATTATGATTCATTTAGTCTTTACGTAGAGACTACTTCAGAAGCACACAACGGGAACTAAGCCTACCGTACCAATAAATTTTTATGGGACAATTTCAAAACCAATCTATCAAATTCATTAACGTGTTTTGTTTTTCCAATCATCAAGGAAAATTGAAATTTTTTGTTCATTACTTTCTATTGACAGTGGTGAGAATAAGAGTCCCAAAGTTTCTGAGACTTGCAGGAAAGGATACAGATCTTAAAAAATGTTGTCTTCATTTATGACGTTTGATGATGCACAAAATCGTTTTCGTGCGAGATCAACAGTCACAAGAGTGATTAATGAGCAATCAATGACAATTAAATGGCAAAACGGTAAATAAAGAGTCAACACAAGAGATTTATAGTGGTTCGGTCTCAGATGACCTACGTACACTCTTCGAACGGTGACGGTGGCCTGGGGTGTTTTATTGATCAGCAGTGGTACTCCGGAGAGTTTACAATAAGTCTAGAGAGAGTGTGTGTGTAAAGAGCTTTTAGAGCTTGCTGAGTGCAACTAGTGTCGTCTGTCTCAAGAGTCATCGTGCCCTTTATATAGTGAGGACTTACATTATATAGGCTCACCAAGGCGGTGAGGCGGTGACGTGAGGGAGAAGTCTCCCGTCAATTGATAAGTACAAACGTAGTAGGAGTGAGCCTCTTTGGTAAGTAGAGTTATGGTAGGAGTGAGCCTATTTGGTAAGTAGAGTTATGGTAGGAGATCTCGTATCCCGAGTCTTCCTCCACGTGCTCCTATTTACTCGGATGTTATTCTGGTGTGGAGTGTGCTCACGCTTAGCCTTGGACTTGAGTCTTGAAGTAAGGAGGAGACGAGGAGGAGAAGAGAGGATAGGAGAGGGCCAAAGTAGGAGGCGCCCACTTAGCCTCCTATGGGCGGCGCCCACTTGGTGTGGAGAGGTGGGCGGCGCCCCATGAGGGGTGTCCTCACCTCGTTGTCCAGCTCTTCCTTCTCTCGGCTTCCAAGTAACCCATTTAGTTTCATAGCTCGTCTCTCTCTCCTTCGTACTCCTTGGAGGATGATTGCGAGTTGGATTGGTCTTGATCTTAAGTCTTGAGCTTGGACTTGCTTCGGAGTGGGCTTGGTCGTCTTGGACTTGAGTGAGGAGGCCGGAGGAAGGAAGAGGAGGAGACGCCCGAAGGGGAGCTAACCCAAGCCAGCACCCAAGGGGGCTTGGGCGGCGCCCAAGGGCCTTCGGCTCTTGGGTGTTATCCTCTTGACGCCCGCCCCTTCTTGGAGTAGCTTGGGCGTTGGCCACTTGATCTCCTTGGACTCCTTTTACTATTCACCTCCGATTCACTGTTCACCTCCGATCCACTATTCACCTCAGATTCACTGTTCACCTCAGATTCACTATTCACCTCCAGTTCACTATTCACCTCTGATTTACTGTTCACCTCCAATTCACTATTCACCTCCGATTCACTATTCACCTCCGATTTCACTATTCAACTCCGATTTTACTATTTAACTTCGATTTCACTATTTAACTCCCTTTTACGGGTGAACCCAGCAACATGGGTCTTGGCGACTTGGGCTCTTTCGAGGGTCTTGGATGTTTGGGTCTTTTCTCAGTTCATTAGGCCTAGCCTAGTTAAATTCGGACTCATCATTTACCCCACATGCCCGAGCTCTGAATCTTGCCAGAGAAAGGGGTTGAGGAGATGTGTATCTTCTTGAGTAGGAGTTTTCTTGCTCTCTTATTCTGAGAGATTTGTCTCTTCTTCTGATAGCTCCTAGTTTCTGATTTTAGGAGCTCTTGTTGAGGGGGAGATGGTTGAGACTCTTTTTGCTTTTTAGAGTGGAGTTTCCCCTCTTCTCAAGAGGATAATGCCCCCAGTGCTTCTGGTCAAGGTCCGGTTGCCAGGTTGCTTCTTGGGAGATGGGTCTTGGTGGTGCCCCCACTATTTTTCAGATTGGGACTTCCGTGCTAGCCTTTGTATGCTATAGAAGCTGAGACTCCTGTGCGGTCTTCTGCGGGAATTGTAGCTCCATATAGTTTGGTGGGCATGCTTTGACTTGACTTCGGTCAAGGCGTTTCAAGAGCCTATCTAGAGATGGCGAAGACAATGTTATTCAAAACATTAAATTATTTAACATGATTACTTGGAGAGATAGGCAAGTTGTTTGCGTGAGAGCAAAGACAGTGTTGTGGGCGTCTCGAGAGAGGGCCGCATGAGCTGAGGCCAAGCTATGTATAGTCTCGGAAATGGCTGTCGTAGCAGAGGTGACTATTTGCATGAGAGCGGAGTCATAAAGGCCGAGCTATGTATAGTCTCGAAAATGGCTGCCGTAGCAGAGGCTTACAAAGTGACTTGCGTGAAAACATAGTCATAGGCCGAGCTACGTGTAGTCCCAGAGGTGGCTACCGTAGTAGAGGCTTACAAGGTGACTTGCGTGAGAGTAAAGTCATATGCCGAGCTACGTGTAGTCTCGGATGATGACTGCCATAGCAGAGGCTTACAAGGTGCTTTACGTGAGAGCAGAGTCATAGGCTGAGCTACGTGTAGTCTCGAATGATGGCTGTCATCGCAGAGGCTTACTAGGCATGTCCCGTACTTCCTCTTTGGCTTTGTGCTTGGCTTTTTGACTTACTGGTTCTTTGCAGGTCTCCCCATTGACAGGTCCGTAGTGGATGAGGTCTTTGCCTCTAGGATAGCGCCCATTCCTGCTCCTCTTTCTAAGAAGGCGAAGTCTGGTGCCCCTTGTTCTTCTCGGCCGAGGCCGGTTGACCCAGCAGGTTCTGTACCGGTTGAGTTTGATGATGCCCCACCTTCTCTTTTGATTTATGTCTCCCTTTCCTCGAGACACAGTTCTGGTACCGCTGTGGGGGCTGAGGTGCCAGCGCCACAATCCGTCGTGATGGAGGTAGAGGTGGCAAAGGAGAGATTCAGTGCCTTGGTGACCGGTGTTGAGGCCAATGAGATTGTCTCTCGGGGTCTTGGGGGCGTAGTCAATGCCGCTGTAGAGGGCATTACTCTAGTACGCTTTGTCCCTCTGTTTTGTATTTGGCTTTCTTTGACATGTCTGGACCTAGCTCTTGGCTTTCTTTATACTTGAATGTTCATAGGTGATGGCTGCCTTGCTTGCCTTATTTAGCAATACGATGATGATCGGGGAGGCAGTTCTTGGCGAGGCGAATGAGAGGCAGGCGCGTGAGGCTGCTGAGGAACAGCTTGCGGCTGTTAAGATGAAGCTTTCACTTGAGCGACAGACACGAGAGAATGACGCAATGCTAGCTCGACAGGCACGAAAGGATGCCGAGAAACGATTTGAGCTCGAGTGACGGACATGAGAGAGCACCGCTGAGCAGTTGAAGCTATCTCAGAGGAAGGCTGCTCAACTTGAGGTTGACCTCGGCATAGCACTTGGGAGAGCTACTAGTGCAGAGGTGCAGAGGAATGCTGTTGAGAGGGCTAGGGTCAGTGCCTTCATTGACGGCTACGAGAAGCTCAGGAGGAAGGCCTCTGTAGCATACCTTTACTGTGATCTTTCTGATCTCAGGCCTCAGGAGGCTCTTGAGTCCGATGATGAGGACTATGTGAGTGATAACAGTGAGAGTCATTGAGAATGGACTATGCAAATGATGAGCTGCACGTCTGAGGCTCATTCCATTGAGATGGAGATGAGGAGGGCTCTACGGAGCTGGACGTCTGAGACTCTTTCCACTGACTCATTCCAGTGAGATGGAGTTGAGGAGGGCTCTGTAGAGCTGGACGTCCGAGACTCATTCCATTGAGGTGGAGATGAGGAAGGTTCTGTGGAGTTGGACGTCTGAGGCTCATTCCATTGAGATGAAGATGAGGAGGGCTCTGTGGAGCTGGTCGTCTGAGGTTCATTCCATTGAGATGGAGATGAGGAGTGCTCTGTGGAGCTAGACGTCCGAGACTCCTTCCATTGACTCATTCCGGTGAGACGGAGTTGAGGAGGGCTTTGAGGAGCTTGACGTCTGAGGCTCATTCCATTGAGATGAAAATGAGGAGGGCTCTGTGGAGCTGGACGTCTAAAACTTCTTCCATTGACTCATTCTGATGAGATGGGATGAGACTCATCGTCTAGAGCGCCTTCAAGTGGAGCGTCCAAGATGGAGAAGGCGAGACCTCTCATCTAAGCGATGTCATAGGGGGCGCCATCATGGAGAGGGCGAGGTCGTCATGGGGCGCCTAGGGTGAAGGAGACGAGACCCCTGGTCGGCATCACAAGGTAGAAAGGGCGAGACCCCTCATCTGCATCATAGAGGCGCCAGAGTTGGAGAAGGCGAGGCCGTCATAGGGCGCCTCTGGTGGAGAGGGCGAGATCCCTTGTCTGAATCATGGGAGCGCCCGAGTTGGAGAGGGCGAAGCCGTCATAGGGCGCCTCTGGTGGAGAGGGCGAGGCCGTCATAGAGCGCCTCTGGTGGAGAGGGCGAGACCCCTCGTTGGCATCATGGGGGCGCCGTAGGTGGATAGGGCGAAACCTCTCGTCTGAACGGAGTCATAAGGGCCCCCAAGATAGAGAGGGCGAGACCTCTCGTCTGGGTGCCTGGTGTTGGGTCATAAGCTGTTTAAAAATAAAAGCAAGACAGTTACGAACACGGTAATTAAAAATTATAAATAACCAAATAAATCAACAATAAAAATAGAGAAATCTTAAGGTATTCGGTGTCTCATAGGTTGGCCAATGTTTCCTTGGTGGGGTTATAGTTGCATCCTCTTCTTAGCCCTTAGGCGATTGTTTGGATTTCTCCGAGGAGTTGTTGGCGTTCGACGTCGTCCTGGTCTTGGCCAGGCGGTAGAGCTTGTCCTCTACCAGCAACGTACTGCCTCAATCGGCCACGTTATATGAGCTCATCAATATGCCTTTTAAGGTCAAAGCAGTCGTCCATGTCATGACCGTGGTCGCGGTGGAAACGATAGTACTTGCTGGGATTCCGGCACTTGGGGTCAGACTTCATCTTTCTCGGCCAACGGACGGCGGAGTCATCCTGTATCTGGAGTAGGATGTGCTCCACTGAGGCATTAAGTGGAGTGAATGGCTGACAGTCTCTCGGAGGCAATGATCCGAGACGGTCCTTTATAGGGACCCTTTCGGGTTTCTTTCTCTTATTATCAGTTTTCCTTTGATCTTCTCGGTTGTCTTTCCTTTTCTCCCCTTGGGAGGACTCTCCTCTGCGGGCTCTGGTGACGTCCTCGGTGTTCATGTATTTTTGAGCCCTAGATAGTAACTCGGGCATGCTAGAGGGCGGTTTTTTGATGACTGAGAACATGAAGCTGGAGGTGCGAAGTCCAGCGATAAAGGCGGCTAAGGCTACCTTATCGTCTGGTTCTTTGACTTGAAGGACCTCCTCATTGAAGCGGGCAAGGTAGCTACGGAGACCTTCGTCCCTATCCTGCTTAATGGTGAGCAGGTGGGTCACTAGTTTTTTATGGCGGCGTCCCCGTATGAAGTGGGAGACGAAAGACTTACTTAGCTCTGCGAAGGATTGGATTGAAGAGGGCCTGAGCTTGGAGAACCACTGGCGGACGGACCCCTTCTAGGTGGTAGGAAACGCCCTGCACATGATCTCCTCAGGCACATTGTGGAGTTGCATGAGGGACTTGTAGGTATCCAGATGGTCGAGGGGGTCTCTGTTACCATCGAAGGTCTCGATGTTGGGCATCTTGAACTTCGAATGTAGTGGGTAGTTGACAATATCAGCGACAAAGGGCGTGTCAGTCCGTCTTACTAGGTAGTCCACAGTCGTAGGTGTCTGTGCCTTGATGGCATTGAGAGTGTCGCCAAGCTGGTTTTGCACCTCCCTTATCTTCTCGTCCCACTGGTTGGGGACATCCTCGGTCGGATGGCAATATTGGCTCTCATGGTCTCCGTATTGACTCTCTCCTTCATCCTCCTGCGCGTGCACATGAGAAGGGGGGATGCGAGAGCTCCCTATGCATTGAGGAGGGACTGCTAGGCGAGGGGTGCCCTGCGGTCACAGGGCGTTTTGGCGAGGGGCCCCTTGGTGAGGGGCTGCGTGACGCTCTTGAGGTGCGGGTTGTTGTTCTTCCCCAGTCGGAGGGATTGGGACTACTCCTTTTGGATGAGGGGTAGCACCTCCTTGGGTGAGCATCAGTTGGATGAACTGCTGGTTTTGTTTCACCAACAATTGCATAGTCTGGAAAAGTTGTTGTTGCTGACCAGTAGGAGTCGCAATAGTGGATGGTTCAGACGGTGCAAGGGGAAGTGGAGCCTCCTCCCGGTGGGCCGAGTTGTGGTCTCCCGACTGTTGGCTCATCGATCGGGTGGTAATCGCTATGGATTGCGAAGGGGATTGAAAGGTAGTAGAAACTATGTCGTTCCCACAGACGGCGTCAAACTGATGATGCACAAAATCGTCTTCGTGCGAGATCAACAGTCACAAGAGTGATTAATGAGCAATCAATGACAATTAAATGGCAAAACGGTAAATAAAGAGTCAACACAGAAAATTTATAGGGGTTCGGTCTCAAATGACCTACGTCCACTCTTCGAACGACGACGGTGGCCTGGGGTGTTTTATTGATCAGCGGTGGTACTCTAGAGAGTTTACAATGAGTCTAGAGAGAGTGTGTGTGTAGAGAGCTTTTAGAGCTTGCTGAGTGCAACTAGTGTCGTCTATCTCAAGAGTCATCGTGCCCTTTATATAGTGAGGACTTACATTATATAGGCTCACCAAGGCGGTGAGGCGGTGACGTGAGGGAGAAGTCTCCCGTCAATTGGTAAGTACAAACGTGGTAGGAGTGAGCCTCTTTGGTAAGTAGAGTTATGGTAGGAGATCTCCGTATCCCGAGTCTTCCTCCACGTGCTCTTATTTACTCGGATGTCATTCTGGTGTAGAGTGTGCTCACGCTTAGCCTTGGACTTGAGTCTTGAAGTAAGGAGGAGACGAGGAGGAGAAGAGAGGATAGGAGAGGGCCAAAGTGGGAGGCGCCCACTTGGCCTCCTATGGGCGGCGCCCAATTGGAGGGGAATGGGCGGCGCCCCATGAGGGGTGTCCTCACCTCGTTGTTCAGCTCTTCCTTCTCTCGGCTTCCAAGTAACCCATTTAGTGTCATAGCTTGTCTCTCTCTCCTTCGTACTCCTTGGAGGATGATTGCGAGTTGGATTGGTCTTGATCTTGAGTCTTGAGCTCGGACTTGCTTCGGAGTGGGCTTGGTCGTCTTGGACTTGAGTGAGGAGGCCGGAGGAAGGAAGAGGAGGAGACGCTCAAAGGGGAGCCAACCCAAGCCAGCGCCCAAAGGGGTTGGGCGGCACCCAAAGGGGCTTGGGCGGCGCCCAAGGGCCTTTGGCTCTTGGGTGTTGTCCTCTTGACGCCCGCGCTTTCTTGGAGTAGCTTGGGCGTTGGCCACTTGATCTCCTTGGACTCCTTTCACTATTCACCTCCGATTCACTGTTCACCTCTGATTCACTATTCACCTCCGATTCACTGTTCACCTCCGTTTCACTGTTCACCTCCGATTCACTATTCACCTCCGATTCACTATTCAATTCCGATTTCACTATTTAACTCTGATTTCACTATTTAACTCCCTTTTACGGGTGGACCCAGCTCCATAGGTCTTGGCGACTTGGGCTCTTTCGAGGGTCCTGAATATTTGGGCCTTTTCTCAGTTCATTGGGCCTAGCCCAGTTAAATTCGGACTCATCAATGTTGATGGTATATTTGCCTTTCACAATCAAGATCATGTTTTCATCTATAAACTATTAGTTGTTTGCTACCTAGAAATAAGAGCAAAAACCCAGTATATGGTCCTATATTCGTTTGAGGAGTGCAGGTGAAAAAGGATGACAAAGGTAATAAACGAGAATTACATTTGCTGATTAGGGGTGGGGTTTTTTCCATGAGAATGGACCAGCTATATTTTGGGTTCTCGGTTAGCACAACAAAGGGATCTCCAAGTTTAGCAAGTCCTAGAGCACTGGAGTTTTCAAATGGGCAAGTTGATGGGTAATTTTTTTGAATTTCCTTATAAATAAGTTACCGATCAACAGATATTTGGGAGATAAACAAGGAAGTAGTAGTTTTATATGGGAAGAAGTCTAAAGCACTCTAAAGTGTAATTTGACAAAAGTTTTCAAAAGGCATCTAAGCCTTATTTTTGGGGGTTTTGTTTTTCAAATTATCATGTAATTTTCAATTTTTTTCCTTCTCTTTTAGGGATAAGGTTTATGTCCCCACTAATTTTGGTTATTAATGAAGGGAGATCTTACATGTTTTTATTATAAAAATGAACAGAGTTTTTTAAGTGTTTGATGTTTAGTGTGGTGCAGTGCCTTTAGGCAAAGGTTATTACTAATTTTATCATATACGGGCTTGTTTTGACCCGAGTTCGCTTTGATGCTTTAGGTTAGGTTTGACACTTCTACTAATTCAACTATTTACATTCACGTAAAATTTCGTAAAAGACTTGGTATACACATCATCACACTTTCACCCCGGTCATGCTTTAGGGTTTCACCCGTTTAATTGGCATAAAATTCCAAGAACTTCAATATGAGACTGGCATGAATATACCCCACCAACACAACTCAAACTGCGGTGTGAAAACTTGTTAATCAGCATCGCCACAGCACCACCAATGCAAGGTTTTTCGAACTGGAAAATAAGGAAGCATTTCTGTGAACATTTCCGGTCTTCACTTTTCAATTCACCATTCAACCAATTTAGAGCAGCCCAAATGTAAGCTCCCCATCACTGTGTAGTTTGAGACGTGTCAGATGTACTCGTTCTTATTCCTTGTGTGGAGATCTTGGTTCTATGATTCAACCCACATGACGTCAGGTCACAACCATAGGCTGAATAATAAATCATTTCCAACCAACACCTCTACTGGTAATTTCAAACCAGAAGGGGTGTTCTTTAAAACATGCTTGCAGTGTTTTTGCACTGGCAGAGGCATTCAAATTTCTTGGCAATCTATAAACAGTGTTCCTCTTTTTGGCCATAGATTGTGACTTAGTAGTGCTTAACCAGTAATCACACCAAGAAACATCTTGACCCTCCTGAATAGATGTCAAATCTTTGTACCATTTCAAAGGTAAAAGCAATGATGCTACCAGTAATCTCCGCAAGAACAAAAGCCATCCCTGAAGTGATGAAAGCGGCTAGAATCTCTCAAAACAATCCCACGCCCAACCAGTTTTGCTATGAGCTTAATGGCAGAATGGCAATCCCCACAAACACGAAGGTTCTTCATTACTGTTATCGTACTCCCCTCCACCGTACTATTCAGACAAAATCCAATAGCAAGCCTCTCGCTATGATAAGACAAGATCGTTTCCTTCTGTTCATCCTCAACATCATGCAAAGCAAACCTTTGATCAGGGATATAACCGGTTTCCTTCAGCTTCTCTCCTAACCAGTCCAGCTTTCGATATATTTTCTCACTTAAAGGGTGAGACCTATCTCCTGAAAGAAATTCATGCCTTGATCCCTTTAGAGTAACCCAACTGCATCCTGGTTGTTTTATGCTTCCGCTCCTTTTCATCTTCCCTCGAATTCTTCCAACATCATTCCATCTACCAGCAAAAGCATATACATTAGATAACAAGACATAAGCAGCACTGCAATTTGGATCGAGATCAAAAATACTTTTTGCAGCTCTTTCAGCCACTTCTAAATTAGAATGCATCCTGCAACCACTAAGCAGAGCTAACCATACCGACAAATTTGCTTTCGTTGGCATGTTTTTGACTAACTCCTCCGCTTCATCCAATCCCCCACTTCGGCCCAAGATATCCACCATACACGCATAGTGCTCAAACTTTACCTTGAGGGACATAGAGTGGCGTAAATATTGGAAAAAGTTTCTTCCTTTCTGTAACATCCCAGAATGACTACAGGCTGAAAGCAAACCAGTGAATGTAATATCATCCGGGTCAACTTCAGCACGTATCATTTGGCTAAAGAATGTTAGTGCCCACATGCCACACCCATGTTGTGCACATCCAACAATAATCGAGTTCCACGATACAATGTTCTTGTCAGCAATGTCGTTAAATATGACTACTCCTTCATTCATATTCCCACATTCAGAATACAATACAACAAGAGAATTACCCACAAAAGCATCAGTTTGAAGCCCTAGCTTGACAGCTACTGCATGAATCTCCTTACCCAAATCAACAGCCTCCATTTCACAGCACGAATTCAAGGCACTTGTGAAAGAAGATTGATTGGGAAGGACCCTATTTCTTAACATGTCACCAAAAACCTTCAATGCATCTTCATGTTTATCATTCAAACCATAGCCTGTTAAAAGAGCAGTCCATACAACCACATTGCTATGCATTTTCTCATTCCAAACCCTGCAAGAATCATCCATTAGCTTGCAATTTGCATAAAATGTGATGAGTGAAGCAGTTATATACACATCAAACAAGTAACCTTGCTTGAATATATGCCCATGAACCTGAAAACCTAGACATAAATCTACCACATTCGCACAAGCTGTTATTACACATGAAAACGTACTCGATGTCAGTTCAACACCAGAATCCACCATCTTTCTAAAGATAAACAGAGCTTCATGACTTTTCCCATGCTGATCTAGCCCACTAATCATCGAAGTCCATGAAATCACATTCTTATAAGGCATCGCCTCAAACAACTTCATAGCATCCTCCACTCTACCATTCCCAAAATACCCAAAAATCATAGCATTCCACGCAGCTATATCCCTCATTGGCATGTCAAGAAACAACCTCTCAGCCACTTCAACTCTCCCAAAGTTCAACAACCCAGTTATCATTGTTGTCCATGAAATCACATTCCTTTCAGGCATTTCATCAAAAAGCTTAAAACCCATTTCCAAATCCCCACAATCCAAACAGCCTTTGACCATCAAATTCCACATAACTACGTCTTTAACAAGCATTCGGTCAAACAGTTTCAGTGCCTCATTAAGTCTATAGTTTTCAGTATAGCCTCCTATCATTTTAGTGCATAAATATACACTGGGAGATGGTATTTTATCAAAAAACACACGAGCTTCGTCAATTCTTTGGTTCCTTAGGTGGTCAGAGAGTATTGAACTGTAAGAGGAAGTGCTCAGTTGGGTAAAACTTGAAATACCCATGAAAGATTTTGAGGGTTTTGTGAAAGTAGTCAGTAAAGCAATACGTGAGATGTGGAATGACTTGAGCGAAGGTTTGAGTTTTTGCATCAGGGCGGGAAAGGTTAGCATGACTGTTCATTGAAGTCACAACGGTCACTAGACAGAGCATTGGTTGTTTGGTAGAATTTTGAGGGTTGAGGCCAAGGGGGGCACAAGTAGCAATTTGTAACAGGGCCCCACTTGTCTTGTTGGTGGTAGATGAGATGGACTCATTTGGGTAGTAAAATTTGAGAGAAAATTTTAGGATGCATAGTAAAAATTCTAAAAATAAATTAATTAATTTATTGAATAATGTTATTAATTTATTAATCTAATTTGTTAATTTAATTCATATGGTCATTGGATTGTTTGCCGGTCCCATCGAATATTGAAACTTGTTGTTAATTCAACAATGACAATGAAAATATATTATTAGGTCAGCAGATTAAATCAAATTTTTAGGTCTTAATAGCATTATTCTTAAGTGATTAACGAGCGTTTGTGCAATGCACGTAATTTGTTTCCCTTGCCATAACCCGGTTTCACCATTTTCTAACCCTTATATTACTGGACAATTACCCATTTACGAGTTAAAATAATTTTTATTAAACATGAAAAAGTGGAGAAATATGAGTGAAATTTTAAATTTGAAAGATAGTGAAATTAATTATAAAATATGGGTTAAATAAGCCAAATGGAATCATTTGATTGGATATATGTGATTAAATATTTCAAAATTTTAAAAATTAAGCATTTGAGGAGGGAATTATTCACTTATAAATGTAATTGTATTTAGGGGAATTATTGGAACCTTTTTATTTTGTAAGAATTTCCATCAAGTTTAAACATCCGTCGTGCAAATCATTGTGAGTTTCACAAGGAGTCTGTTGGATCTGTGGAAATCGTTTCGGATCCCTTTTAGAGTTTCACGAATTCATGTGAAACTATCACATATATAAATGGGTCTTATTTGAATTAATGGTTCATCTATCATTTTATAAATAAATAAATAAATAAAAGAGTAAATTATGTATTTAGCTCTCAAACTATGACATTTGTGTCAATTAAGGTCCTGATTTTTTTTTTTTTTTGAGTCAATTAAGCCCTTAAGGTATTTAATTGTTTCAATCAAACTCTTTTGTTAGGGTTTCTAACGGAAGGGTGTGGAGTGTGTTGACCACGTGCTTTCTGCAGGGGTGTTTTAGGTAACTCAATTAAGACATGAATAAATTATGTATTTAGCCCTCAAACTATAATCATTATGTCAATTAAGCCCCTAAAACAGTTGGTCTTTCATCTATGAATCTCGAAGAGCAACTCTATTATTCTTTGAGATTCACAGACGAAAGGCCAACCATTTGCAATGTTTAGGAGCTTAATTGACACGAGTCACAATTTGAGGGTCAAATACATAATTTACTCATGTCTTTAATGGGGGTTGCCTAAAATGACCCTAAATAAGGCACGCGATCGGCACACTCTACACTCTTCCCTTAGAAACCCTAAACAAAGGGCTTGATTGAAACAATTAGATAGTTTAGATGCTTCATTGACTCAAAAAAAAAAAATTAGGGACTTAATTGATATAAGGGTCTTAATTTGAGGGCTAAATGCCTAATTTACTCAAAAAAGTAATAGGAAGTCTATACACTATATTGAAAACATTTGAAATTGAAAGGATCAAAATCAAGTATAGTATCCTAAGGCATGACAGATAACACCATTCGATTAAGTGGACCCTCACAGTTTAACACATCCGCTTATCCTCTGCAACTGGCAAAGAATATCACTTTTCCCCCTAGAAAGAACTACTAGAACCAACACAAAGCCTAATCAGAGAATGTACCAATCAAAAAGAAAAGCCTAAAAATGTTGGCAAAGAAAGCATCCAATTTTGCCACATTTGCCTTCAATTTGAAGCATCATCTTTACAACCCCACAAAGCTATTTGGAACACACAACCTTGCAAGAAAAGAACCAAGCCCCCTAGCCTAGGCCCTTATAAGATCCCCCCAACCTTCCATAAATTCCATGTATCTGTATTAATCTTTCCTGCATTACACTTGCTTTCTTTCTCTTAAAACTTTTCACCGTCTTCTACCTTATAGAGGGCCAGAATGGCTGGTAACCAGCTAAAACCCGTCGCAACGCTTCTTTTGGTCCTTAATTTCTGCATGTATGTTGTGGTTCTGGGCATTGGTGGTTGGGCAATGAATAGAGCTATCGAGCATGGCTTCATCATTGGTAACTTAACTTCCTCTCAATATTGAAACTCTTTTCACACTTCATGCACTTGAATGAAATTTGTCATGCTAATCCTGTATGAAAATTTTTAACTAACAGGTCCAGGATTTGACCTTCCGGCTCACTTTTCGCCTATATATTTCCCGATGGGAAATGCTGCCACCGGATTCTTTGTAATGTTTGCATTGTTAGCTGGTGTTGTTGGAGTTGCATCTGCCATTTCCGGAGCCAATCATATCCGATTTTGGAACGTTGACAGCCTGCCTTCAGCTGCCTCAGCTGCCACTATTGCTTGGACTCTTACTCTCCTTGCCATGGGGTAAAATACTATCAAGTTAATTGATGAGCTAAGTAGTTTGTAGTTTGCAAAATATAAGAGTGCACAACAATAGGAGTTGCTTAGATTGTGTTGCTAAGTAGGAACCCGTCTAATCACCTGCTTCCACGATTTCATCTATATTGAATCTTTAACATCACATTCGAAGTTTTGAATCAATTTTATCTAGTTTTTTTCTTAAAATTAACAAGCACATGTGTTTTCTACAGGTTTGCCTGCAAAGAAATCGAGTTACATATCAGAAACGCCCGTCTGGTGAGTATAAAACCGGCTCTCTCTCTCACACACAAACTTAGTCGTGCATTGCTTCATCTCTTCCTCTTTTCCAACAAACAAAGAAAATTTACACATAATTGATCGAGTCGTTTCTCTGTTTTGCAGAGGACAATGGAAGCATTCTTAATTATCCTTTCGGCTACTCAACTGCTATACATAGCTGCCATTCATAGCGCTCCATTGACAAGAAAACCTTAAAATATGTGTGGTGTGTGATAAACGTCCGATGTTTTCTTTTTCTCGGGTCAAAATTTCTTCTTCCTGGCGATTTGTTGTGTACAAAATTTTGCCAGGGAACTGGCAGGTTGTTTATTGACTGGTGTGATTTGATTGCATTTGTATTTGACAAATAATGAGTGATGTATAATGATAACTATTGCAATGAGTATTTTGAAGTTGTTTGTGTACACTTTGTGGAGCAAATTTGAGTTTTTTTTTTTTGTTCAGACTTCAAAAGGAAAGGACAGCAAAATATATGCTCCTTTCGTAAGAAAGTCATACCTAGTGTCGTCTATAACAAGGTGATACTGAGACTCGAACCCAGAACATACCATTTGAATCATGGAGTTTTACATTTCTCAGCGAAGACCATGGAATTGTTCTCCTGTTTTAAATAGTAACTACTGGCCAGATGCATTCGCTTTTTCTTCTTTTTTTTTAACCTTTTCCATAATTGTGTTCTTCAGAAACAGAGCAAGACAGAGTTCAGTCACCACATAAGTTCAACACAAATCTTCGATAATCAAACACAACTGTGCCTATGACGTGTATGAGTAACAAAAACTAAAATATAAACTAACAACATTAAATGATAATCAAGTCCTACTCATTCTAATGCCCCTATCGCCGATTCCTAAGCTGTAATGTGTGCTATTATCAATTACATTCGCATAAAATAGGACAGGGTACAAGCCATGAGCCAATCATCAAGAAGGATGGAGAGAGAGAGAGAGAGAGAATGACAGCAGCAAAACAAATAGTAAATCTCATGGTGAATGTTCTAAAGCTTTGCATTCTCTAGTTTCTTATTGAATATGCAACCGTCTTCCTCATCAAACGAATAAAACACATCAACAAGAAAGAAAAATGACTATCCAATGCAAAATCATAAAGACAGCAGTATCATATTAGAAACTAATAACTCTGAGCTGCCTCCCAAGAAAAAAACTAATATTACTGAAAATCTTAGTTTGGTGGTATACAAGCGTCTCATTATTTTTTAGATGGAGAATCTAGAAAAGGAACTAAACCCAAACCCTTCTAGAGTTCCAGAAGCTTCAATTGTCCACGCCATCTCCTCCATGCTCTGCTTCTGCATTAGAGAAACGATGTTACCCATGATTCAATGCAATATCTATGGTCTTCGAAGTAAATATTTCTATCAAGTCTCAGTTAAAGTGGAGTGAGCAGGCAACAGAGTCTGAGCATTTATAAATTTGTAAGATAATTAAGCAGAATCACAAATAAGAAAGGCAACAGAAGTATTTGAATAACAGATGAAATTATAGATTCTTGAGCTAAAAATCATGACATGTGCTGGGTTAAAAACTTCAGTCTTAACACAACCCAAATCGAATCCAATAGTAGCGCAAATAGATCTAGACCCGGGTGTCTTTGTACACAAGTTAAAGTTCGAAAAACTAATATCTTTGGTAAGTCTCATTGTTAATATTCTCAACAATGTAAAATAAACCTAGATTGAATTATCCCTTACCTACACCCAACAAAGACCAACAGACTTTTCTCTTTCCACATTCCATTAATATTCTAATAAAAAAAGGAATATAAAGGTGTTACCTATTATCCCTTTCCTGCAACAGGTTTTTTTTTCCCTTTTTTAAGGAGAAGGAAAGGGAGGGGGGTGTTGCTAGATATATTCCGTCCATAATTTCATATGGGAGTACAGGTTGAACCATAACAGATTACTTTTTCTTCTTAGTGTGATCCATTGGACATAGATCCTATTTTAAAAAAAAATCTGTTCCTCCCATTCATAACGGTATGAAGATGCCACAATGTCAGCGAATCTTACTGTTAAAAACTGTTTACACACTGCAGAGGAGAGAATAAGATTTATAGACGTGGTTTAAATATTTGGAATGTCCATTCCCAGGAATCAACAAGTTGGGTAGAGAGAGGAGACATTAAGAATGAGGAAGGGGTCTCCGCACAATTTCCTAGCTGACTAAATTCGGGATTAGTATCTGCTCAAAATATTTGACAGGGTGCTTAAAAAAGTTACGTGACATATTTATCCTCAAATAATATCTCTACTTTTGAATTTCCATAGCAAACAGGCACTAACAAGATGTGCAAATTGAAGTGTTAACAAGGATTTCGAGCTAATAGACTTGCCTTCAGAAACCTTGAAAATTATCTATTTTGGCAATTCAGAAACCTTGAAAATGCTGTCTCTAAATATATGAAAATGGCAGCATCAGATGCAAAAATTACATGAAGACTAAACAGTCTGTTATTTTCAAAAGTAACACTAAGCTAGCTTCGTCGAAGCCACTAGCCGCAAAAGAGGTTGTGATTTTATTTGACCTCATTATGACTGAATCTCAGAATGCAACTCCCACATCTTAACCAACAACAATCTAAATTTGGCCGACAGCAGCCACTATCTCCCAGGCTAAAGATTCAGAAAACCAGTAAAAAGGATGTATCGATGATAAGTAAAACTTAGTCATTTAAGAATGACTTCAACTTCTTTACCAGGCACCAAATTTTCAACTACATAACTTCTTAGCCCCACCCAGGAGGGAGGGGGTTCACATCGAATTATTAGTCCCAAATAACAATAAAAGTAAAGACCAAAACAGACACAAAAAAGGGGAATACACTAGCACTTTTACATGGGCAAATGTTTTCAGACCACCACTTCAACAATATGAGCAGCCAGAAAACTATACTTGTCCACGGCATAGTTGGAGGCTAAAAACATCCCTAAATGCAAAGGCATCTGCAAAAATGTATCATTTTCGGGAAGCAAAACAAGATCAGTGGACATTATGGGGTACTTATAGATGTTAACCTTTTTTTAAAAAAATATCTAAGTTACGTGCTCTCTAATTGCTTAAGCTTTAGTGCAGATGATTGTTTAATATGATATAAGAGTAGGAGATCTTGTATTCGAATATTGTCACCATCTTAATTATTAAAAGATCTTGGGTAGGTCCAAAATCTAGCTTGCGTTTGAGGGGACATGTTGAAATATAAATACTTAAGTTACACCTTATTAATAGAATAAGCTTTTAGACTAGATGGGTGTTTTATCATCAACATTCAAAGATGTTTCAACAAGTACCACTACAAATGTATACGAGTTAATTTGTGATAGCCATATGTATCCATACTGTGACAATTAAGAAACTAAAACGAATCAGTAATTAATATCGACATCTCTATGTTTCAATCAATGTTTCCGAATGTTAGACAAATAAGTATTTTAATTTTTTCTTTATTATCTTCATATTTCTGAATTATTTCCGACACGTCATATCTAAGCTGACATAAACTAGGCATCGAAACAAAATTTTGATTTTTGGAATGGTGAAAATAAAATCACCATCAACATTCCTCACAACCCAAAAATATATTCTGAAATTGATTACCAATTATTTGAGGAGAACCAGGATAAAAGCTTGATTTATGCATCATTTCTGAAGTATGATAACCAGCTTCCTATGTCTTTCCTTTTAGTAGTTTTTTTCATTCACGTGTATGCAACTTGCACACTATGGACCCCCCCGAGGGGGAGTTTTGGCTTAAATTGCTAGTCTAGAAATGAGAGGTGCTATTGTCCGTTTCTGGATTAGGTTTTAACATATATACATGGGTGTAGGGATGATCTCAACTCAGATTAAGACCCTATTTCACATTGCATTCTTTTCTCCTCTTCCTGTCTTATTCTTTTCTTCAGTTTTCTCCTCCAGCCTACAGTACCACTTTCAACTTAACCACACTTGAGTTCTCAAAGTGTCGTTTCTTAGCCAGCAACAATATGTACCATAACGCATGGTTAGTCATATTACAACAATATCAAAGAAAATTAAATTTAGAAATCAGCCTATGCACATCTATTTTGGACCTTGAACTAAAGACAAACACATGTGCACATCTATTTTGGACAGTATAAAAGCTTTCCCACCTGAAATCACCTACTGGAGTCTGTGAACAGCTCAAAAAGTCCACAGCAACTCTTCCAGGAAGTTGTTTGCACCGGTTGTGGAGGTGAAGCAACGAGAGGCTGCATATAAATTTAAAATGAATAAAACAAATAAATCACTCTCTGAGAAAGCATGTATGTATTCATTGAGATTGAAGCAAACATGTGACAAGCCAATGCCTCAAGCAAGAAAATAATAGGGGTATACCTGACTATCAGAGCATTTTTCATGAACCTCAGAATCTTTGGCATGCTCCACGCCATTACTATTATCACTCCTAGGAGCATCGTATGATGGCAACAGTTTATCACCGTTCTGTTGCATTGCATCCGAAGATGCCACAGCATTCTCATCTGATTTTGAGACTACTACATTCTCCTTTTCTTGAGATCCCAAACCGAGCACAACTGGTGAAAATCTAACATTCCCATCCAATAAGGGTAATTTTTTCTCCCCATTTTCCTTCAGCACTGATTGAACCACATCACAATTCACAGACTTATCCATTGAAGCACTCCCGTTTTGGTGAATCACCTCACCGAACGATGAAACTTTTTCCAAGTCCACAACAAGGGCAGTTTCCACAAATGAACTGCGGGTGTCTTCAAGAGAATTGCAATCGATTACTTGATTTACCACTTGGGAAGCAGAATCACCAACAGGGGCTGTCTCCACCAATAATACATTCTTCTCAACTTGTGACTCATCATCCGAACTACTACTAGAGCTCTCCGACGAACCTTGCTCATGTGTTTTCCATTCAGGTTCGACATACTCAATCTTTATATCCTTGCTCTCGGAATCATGGGCAGGCTTAAATTCCCTATCCATCTGAACTATACCTTCCAGCTCTATTTCTCTCTTCTTCACTTCTTCCACCTCTCCCTCAGTAAATGGATGCTGGTGGCTATGGTTGTCTTGTGATACAGGAGGCTTTGCATCACTATCAATTTGAACACCACCTTCCACCTCCATTTCTCTCTTCTCCGCCTCTACCTCCTCTCCCTCGGTAAACGGATGCTGGTGGTCATGGTGGTCCTGTGATGCAGGAGAGCTAACCTCCCCATCATCACTCTCTTTCTCATCATGGCGCTTCGAATCATCATCTCCTACCATAGTTTGATTCATTCACAAGAATTCAACACAACATGAAGAAAAGGAAACAAATTAGCACATACCCATCAAGTAAGTTGAGCCAAAAGTCCATAGTATCAATCGATAAAAGATGGAATATAATCGAGAACAATATGGGTGTTTAGCTACTGACAATTGGCTTGTGAAGTAATGTTTAGTTAAGAACTTCTAACCCAAAATCAAACAATACATAAGACACTGGCGCATACCATCAAACCATTTTCAGACTCAAAAGACACTGACACAAACGCATACAGAGAGAGAGAGTATAATTGAGATGCAAATGGGTATGCAAAATCGATTGGGAATCAATCCAAACAAGAGAAATTAACACACACACACCAAGCCAATTTCAGAGACAGATTAAAGAATAAAGGTCATCAACATCATAGAATGATTGAGTGACAGATGTATTGGTTGGAAAAAGTGAAGAGCAAAGAGAGGAGTGAGAGTACCATTAGAGGGAATAGCAGAGCTGGCGTTGTTGGCCTCTATTTCCTTCTTTTTCTTGGCAGCTTTCCTCTTCTTTGCACCTGATGGCATGATTGATTGGTTATTGTGAGAGCAAAAATAGGGTAGACTGGATCGTGCGCTGCCTTCTGATTGTTTTTCTCCAAATGGAGAACCTTCGCACTCTCTGTTTCCCTCCCTGCCTCCCCTCCTTCTCTCTCTAGTTTATAGCTCTATTTCCTTCGGCGTGTCTTATTCGTGTTTTCAAAAATGGTACTGGGAGGAGGAAGGGCTGGCAAGTACGTGTGATGGCCTGATGAGGTCTATTGGTGGTCAGGGAATCCAATTGTTGGGTCATTTTGGGTTGGTAGGTGTCGTGTTTTGAGTAAAAGACTTGGTTTATTAACCAAACAAAAAAATGGGTATCATATTTATTATTTTTATAGGTAATTTATTATATTTGTAGGTTTTTTTATTACCGTTATGAATATTTCTAATATTGTTGTGATAATTATTTTTATTACTTTTTTTTAATACTATAATCATGGTAAAAATACCCAAAAAGATAATAAAAGTACTTACAAATATAATAAATTTCATTAGGATACCGAAAGTTTGCCCTGTTCTGTATAAGAGGAACTGGTGCTAGAGGAACCACTTATGCAAATGAAAAGAGAAGGGTTTGAGTTGGAGGAGATAAACCCATCTGTTTGGTATGTTTTTTGGGATGAGTGTGGCTTGTTCAAACTCGGATTTGACCCAAAAATGAGATTCAACATTTAATACTGTTCATACCCATGTTTGGTATGCACAGAGATATATAATTATTATGATAATATATTTTTATATAAATGACTATTATGTCCTTTCATCAACAAATTGTATATATGAGGTATAAATGACATTTGTATGTTAAACCCATTAACCTATATATGAAACTCACCTCCCTTGAGTTTCATGAAACTCATGAACTTTGGTTTTATAACTGGGCCATGATCGGGCCGAATTTCAAACTCTGAAGTAAATGCATAGTTGTCAAACATAAGTATAAGGTGGTTTATTCCCTAACTTGTGTTCCAAAACTTCCCAAACTCATATATCAAACAACCCCTAAGTGTGAAGATGTGTAGTGAATCTCTCAAACCAAGCCCTAGGGCTGGTTTAGGTCCATAAATCGACTTATGTAACCTGCATACATAGTGAGGAAAAGAGGGATCAATGTAGCCAGGAGGTTGACTCATATTAACTTTCTCTTTTAAGTTGCCATGAAGATATGTATTCTTCACCTCAAGCTGCCTACTTGCCTAAGATGCCATTTAAACTGAACAGCAAGTGGCAGAATTAACCTGTCTGTAGAGTGTTTCACCACAGGGCTAAATATCTCATCATATTCCAAAACAGCTTCTTGATGAAGGCCCTTTGGCCACTGGCTTTGTACCTAGAGATAGAATCATTGGGATGTTGTTTGAGCTTGTAACCCACTTACATCCTATTGTGTTTTTGTCTAGAAGGACAATTGTGAAGCATTTGGTTTGACCGACATTGATTATATTTAGCATCTTTCATCTATTTTTTTTAAAAAATATGCAATATTTTTTTATTTTAATTAGGTAGATGGGTCTGCATTATGAACTGCTTTGTATTTTTAATGCTTTTTAAACAAAAACGTGCATATAAAAGAAAATTTGCAAGGAGGCTCACTCGTTTTATATTTGAATCCTTTAAAAATTGAGAACTGATCCAATCTAAATAACCCTATTAGGATTGAATTTCAACAAACTTTATTTTAATTTAAGCTCAATTTCATCGATATCACTAAATGTTACCATGTGCGTGTTATGCATATATAACTTGGTCTATCAACAGATCAGGTTTGAATTGGATTATGATTAATCCAAATTCTATTTCAAAAGTACAATCCGAATTTGATTCGATAATTCGACGAATTTTATTTTTGTAGTCCATATTCAAATTCATTAACAATTCAAATCCAAATAATGTAATTAACTAAATTTTAAGAAATTATACCTAAATTTCTTTAAATAATCATCGTAATATTTATATTAAAATATTAAAATAATTTAGATCGAATCATAATTAGATCGGATATATTGAGTTCAAGTCATCGATAAAAAATACTAATCTATGTTCGGCTATTCAAATTTGAATTTTGATCATAATCTGATCCATTTATAAACTTATACATAACAAATGAATGCATAGTTAAGATCGAATTTAAATATTAATAATGCACGACAATTAGATTTGAATTTCTATAATCAGTAAAATATATTAATTTATATCTGGCTGATCAAATTTAAATTTTAATTGAAATCAAAATCTATTTTTGGAATAAGACAAGTGCATGGTCTTGAATTGGCCAACCCCATACTTTTTGTCATTTGGTTGTTTCACTGCTTTTGGACTGCTCTTTTAAAAATTATGGGTTGTCTTATCTGCATTAAAAAAAAGATGGGAATTAGGTGTGGCCACATGTCACACCTTCAAGCTGAGGTCCCACAAAGTTGCAGTCATTTACATAGGCCGGCTGGAACTCCAACTTGAAACGAACTTCATCTCATACAAAATTTAAATAAAATGATTTGATGAATTGACACGGAACATGAATAGATAAAATTAAATTTAGATATGAATAGCACTATTAATATATACTATAAATAAAAAATAAGTATTTAATGGGTATTGCAAACAGAAAATGGTTATTTTATAATTTTTTAAATAATATTATATGATTTGTTATAGAATTAAATAATTTTTTGTTGACATAAATACTGACACGACACATTTATATAATAAAATAAAAGTGCATTTGAATTTTTTAGACTCTCGAATTTTATATTTTATCGTATTTTCAAGCACGTGTTATGACTAGTATATATAATAAAAAAGTCCATACTTTGAATTTTATTACAGTCATACTTTCTCTCTCGACTATCACCAATCACTTACCTCACTCATCATTCATCTATCAAATTCAAACGTCAAGTCATATCACTCATTTCTATTACATATTTAATCATTTATATATTTCTTCCCTAAAAATATTACATCACTCATTTATATCATATGTTTAATCATTTAATATTTGATTAATTTGTAATCATTTAATATTTCATTAATATTTGTAATTAATATATTTTGAAAAAATTTAATATAGTGAAATCGATTTTTTGTGCACTCAAATTTTATTTTTTATCGTGTCTTCAAGTACAAGTTATGACTAGTATTAAAAATAATACAACATGAAAATTGATGGGTTAAGCCCAAATAATTCAAATTATGGAAAAGGGCCCATCCTCATTTGAAGAGCCCAGTCCTATAAAAACTTATCAAGCCCAAGTTCAAGCCCAGCTGGAAGCCCCCTTCCGAAGGAATTGGAAGATGAGCACGAAGATACCCTACTATATTTGGAAATTACCAAAATAGGAAACCCCTTGCCTACTCCACCGCCTCACCTCCAAACCCTAAGTCGATAAATAGTAAGCCCTCTTCACATCTAGGGCAGGCCTCCCAAGAAACCTACGCTCCTCTCCTACACAGATTGTTCTCTAGCTCTCTCTCTCTCCCTAAAAGCATTGTAACTCCCTAGAGTAAACTCAACGGAGAGCACCATAAATTATCAATAAAAAATACCGACCACAGTTGCCATTCAAAGTAGACGTAGGCTACGACCGAACAACTATAAACTCCTGTGTTGATCCTTATTTGTTATTCTTGCCATTGATTGTTTGTTTACTGTACATTGATTCCATCTACACACCTTCTTGACTGTTGATCTTGCACGGAAACCTATTTTTTTCATCATCAGTTTGGCGCCGTCTGTGGAAAAGACAAAATTCTCATTTCCAAACATTTCGTTTTACTGAAACAATGACGATCACTACTAGATCCAAGAACCAGAATGAAGGCAATCCTCCACGAGAGGAGGAGGATATTCCTCCACTTGCCAATCATGTGTCGGATGCTCCAGCTCCAAATCCTCAACAAATGTTGGAGACCATGCAACAATTAGTGGTCCAAAACCAGCAAATACTGCAACTCATGCTCGTCGGACGAGGAGGGCACAACATGGCGGAGCACAGCTTGGAGGAGCTCCAGGTCGTGGAGGTCAAGGAGCTCCACACCCTGCTGTTCTACATCTAGGCGGCCCCGTAGGGCTGGGCGCTCCCTTTGGAGTCCCCATAGGCGCCCCACATAGGGGAGCCCAGTACGAGGGACCTCCACCCCCTTCTCCTGCTGCTTCTCATGACGAGGACCCTCCTCTCCAAGAGGACGAGGGCGAAAACCAAAGCATGGAGCATGGGGATTCGTTTTCATGATCATCCCAGAGAATCCTTTAATCATTGGGACGAAAAAATCAAGGGAGTACAAAATCAACTTGGCGATGTCTTCAACGCCATGAAGGCACAAGGGCCCAAGACAGTGGACTATCTGGTAAGACGTACAGACGCGCCTTTCAAACCCGACGTGGTGAACTATCCCCTCCCTCAGAAGTTCAAAATGCCTTCTGTGGAGACTTTTGACGGAACAAAGGATCCACTAGACCATCTAGAGACTTACAAAACTCTAATGCAGCTGCACAACATCCCCGACGAGATCATGTGCAGAGCGTTCCCAACCACCTTAAAGGGATTCGCTTGACAATGGTTCGCCAAACTCACCCCGGCCTCCATAGGCTCCTTCGTCGAACTAAGCAAATCCTTTATGACACAGTTCATTGGTGGATGCTGCCAGCAGAAACTTATCACCCACCTACTCAACATAAAGCAGGACCGAGACGAGAGCCTAAGGAGCTACCTCACTCGTTTTAACGAGGAGGTTCTCCAAGTTGAAGAGCCCAATGACAAAGTAACAATGATCGCCTTCTTAGGAGGCCTCCATTCGTCAAGCTTCCTCTTTTCAATGATGAAGCGACCACCAAAGAGCATGCCAGAACTATTGGCAAAAGCTAAAAAATATATGAATGCTGAGGAAAACAGGTCCAGGCAATGTGAATCATCTCGCAGATCACCAAGAGCTTGACCTGTCTCTGCACTGCTCTTAAGTAGACAGTCTATATTCAGCTTAGCGGCTCTCTCACGGGTTGCTCAAAAGCTCGACCTCAGCACTGCTCTTAAACAGGCAGTCTATATCTAGCTTAGCTGCTCTTTCATGGGTCGCTCAAAAGCTTGGCCTATGCACTGTTCTAAAACAGGCATCCAAATATCTAGCTTGGTGGCTCTCTCACAAGTCACAAAAAACTTGGTTTCTGCACTGTTCTCAAATAGGCAGTCTAAACCTCAAGCTTAAGGACTCACTCATGGGTCACCAAAAGATAGGTCGCGAAAAGTGTAGCTCTCTCATGAGCAATCCTCATGTTGTCTTTGCTCTCACGCAAGCAACCTACCCCTCTCTCTAGATAATTATGTAAGATATTTTAATGTTTGAAATAACATTATTTTTATCATAAATAGATTCTCCCAAGACAACCCCAGGCTCACCCAAGACATCCCAGACTGCACCTTAAGTTTTTGATGACCAGGCGTCCCAAGCTGCACCTCAAACTTTTGATGACCAGGCATCTCAAGCTGCACCTCAAACTTTTGATGACCAGGCGTCCCAGGCTGCACCTCAAGCTTTTGATGACCAGACATCCCAGGCTGCACCTCAAATTTTTGATGACCAAGCATCCCAAGCTGCACCTCAAACTTTTAATGACCATGTATTCCAGGCTGCACCTCAAGTTTTTGATGACCAGACATCCCAGGCTGCACCTCAAGCTTTCGATGACCAAGCTGCACCTCAAGCTTTCGATGACCAGGCTGCACCTCAAGCTTTCGATGACCAGGCTGCACCTCAAGCTTTTGATGATCAGGCATCCCAGGCTACACCTCAAGCTTTTGATGACCAGGCATCCCAGGCTGCACTTCAAGTTTTTGATGACCAGCTATCCATTTTAAATTTCAAACCCTTCGCTCTTCTACTTTGGAAACTCTATGTAGATGGCTCCTCGACCGTGAAGAAGGAGCGGGCCTAATCTTGATCAGCCCAGATGACACCACTCTCAAGTATGCAGAAAAGCTCCATCCTCGCCAAAACTCTGCAAACTAGTGCCCAAGGGCTGTCTTGCTCGGCCAAATCGGTAACTGACCACTTTTGCTTGCCAAAACGGAGCGGCCCAACAGCTAAAGAGATGTCTGACCCTTCAAAATTGCCCAAAATGGCATTTTCGGCACCAAAATCATCTCCTACGGTGCCCGGATTAGCGCCTGAAATGGCACCAAAACCAGCTCCTACGCCCAAGCCACTGCGCAGCTCTCCACGAGGCTCCATGGGTCATTTTTCCACACTTTTTATTGAGAAAATGTTGTTGTTCAGCCCCCGCAAGCTGTCCAGGACAGTAGAATTTGCGCTGTCCAGCGCATTTGAGCTATCCAGAACAGCAGGAGCATCAGAATTTGCGCTGCCCAGTGCATTTAAGTTGTCCAGGACAGCAGGAACATCAGATTTTGAGCTGCCCAACTCATTTGTGCTGTCCAGGACAGCAGGAACATCAGATTTTGAGCTGCCCAGCTCATTTGAGCTGTCCAGGACAGCAAAGACAACACCTACAGGCGCCTGGGCAGCGCCTGAACCTCCCTGTGCAGAGCCCAGCTCTCTTGGGCTGTCCAAGACCGCAAAACCAGCGCCTAAAGGCGCCTGGACAGCGCCTAAAGATGCCTGGACAGCACCCAGCTCGCCTATTTTATGCACGCCAACGCCCATTCCACCTCCCTCTTTCTCGGCATCTCCTTCTCCATTGAGTACTACTCGAATACTCCCATCTCCTATCCCTCTTTCGGTATCCACCACTCCAATAGAAATCTTCAAATGTCCCTATCCAATCGAAATTTGTACACCAAAATGTCAACACATGAATCTCACAAATGCGACACTCTTGAAAAATTCTAAGCTCTAGCCTCTTTCTCTCAAGTTCCTATGAAAGTCAAAAAAAAAGGGGTTTGAATTCTCTAGGGTTTCAAGAATGGGTCTTTGATTTCAAGATGAAAGAGATGAATGGAATGAAGAAGAAGGCTATATTTATAGCCTAGGGTTTTTTAAAAAGGGAAAAAGCCCAACTAAAAAATCAAGGGCTTCCTTAAAAATACAAGCCAAAAATGGTAAAGAGCTTGAGGCATTTAACAAAACAAGTTACATCAAGACTGAAGAAGAGCCCCCATGTGTAAAAATTCAAATTCAAATAAATGCTCTTCCCTCCAAATTTATTGGACAGAGGGCATTGGAGGGCAAATGATGGGTCAAGCCCAAATAGTCCAAATTATGGAAAAGAACCCATCCTCATTTGAAGAGCCCAGTCCTATAAAAACCTATCAAGTCCAAGTTCAAGCCCAGCTGGAAGCCCCCCTCCGAAGGAATTGAAAGATGAACACAGAGATACCCTACTATATTTGAAAATTACCAAAATAGGAAACCCCTTGCCTACTCTACCGCCTCACCTCCAAACCCTAAGTCTATAAATAGTAAGCCCTCTTCACATCTAGGGCAGGCCTCCCAAGAAACCTACGCTCCTCTCCTACACAAATTGCTCTCTAGCTCTCCTTGAAAGCATTGTAACTCCTCGGAGTAAACTCAACGAAGAGCACCATAAATTATCAATAAAGAACTCCGGCCACAGTTGCCATTCAAAGTGGGCGTAGGCTACGACCGAACCACTATAAACTCCTGTGTTGATCCTTATTTTTTATTCTTGCCATTGATTGTTTGTTTATTGTACATTGATTCCATCTACACACCTTCTTGACTGTTGATCTTGCACAAAAACCTATTTTGTGCATCATAAAAAATGACACGACATGATACAATTGACACCTACCAAAAGATGATTGGATAAGAAATTATGAACTGGTCTGAATTTTGAAACTATTATAAATTTAATGTTGAGTTGGTGTTGATTATCTTAGGAGTAAAGGAGATGCAACATTAATTTTTTTAAGAACATTGTCTAAGTTGGACAATTACATGATTGCCCTTGTCGTTGGTTAATTAGAGTTATAATTTTTAATACTAATAAGCATGAACGGAACTACCTTAGGACTAAGAATTTTTCAAAAACACCCAACATATATATGATATTTCAACTTGACCCCTAAAAATAGTGAAGGAGTAGTGACAAATTCTCAATAAGATCAAGTGGTAACATATTTATGTTGAGTTATCAAATGTGTAATATATTGGGGACTACTATGAGATGTATAAATATACTGATGCTTGATTTTAATTCATTTAGACTCGTTCTAATTGTAAAATAACATGTAGCATATATGATGATGCACAAAATAGGTTTCCGTGCAAGATCAACAGTCAAGAAGGTGTGTAGATGCAATCAATGTACAGTAAACAAACAATTAATGGCAAGAATAACAAATAAGGATCAACACAGGAATTTATAGTGGTTCGACATTTGCCTACATCCACTTTCAATGCCAACGGTGGCCGGTATTCTTTATTAATGTATGATGGTGCTCTCCTCCGATAGAGGTTTGTTCCGGGGAGCTACAGTAACTTGGATTCGGGGGAGTTGGAGAGAGCTAGAGAACAAAGTGTAGGAGATGAGTCTAGACTTTTTGGGAGGCGTGCCCTAGATGTGAGGAGGGCTTACTATTTATAGACTTAGGGTTTGGAGGTGAGGCGATGGAGTAGGCAAGGGGTTTCCTATTTTGGTAATTTTCAAATATAGTAGGGTATCTCCGTGCTCATCTTCCAAGTCCTTCAGAGGAGGGTTTCCAGTTGGATAAGGCTTAAACTTGGGCTTGATGGATCTTCATATGACAGGGCTCTTCAATTGAGGTTGAGTCTTTTTATATAATTTGGACTATTTGGGCTTGACCCATCATTTGCCCTCCAATGCCCTCTGTCTAATGGAACTTGGAAAGGAGGGCATTCGATTAAGTTTGATTTTTCGGCTGACCGGCACAACTGAAAAACCTTCGAAATGCCAAAATGCCTGCTTTTAAGCCTTTTTTGGACTTTTTACAGCATCAATCACAGCTAAAAGCTGTGAGTCTTGTAGGGCTTGCCGAGAGCTTCGATTTGACATATTATAAGCCTCATTTGAAATAACGGAGTAGATATTATGGTCAAAACTTCGAGTAGAGAGCTGGGGAGCAATTTGGGCGAGCAGACACTAATTTAGGCGTCCCAGGCACTGGCCTGGACAGTTTTGGCGAGCTGGACAGCTCCTTGGGCGAGCAGCTATTTTTTTTTCCAAACTTCAAGGGGCAAAAACACCTGTTTTTTGATCTTTTTTGGACTTTTTATGCAAGGCTCAATGCCATAGGCAATGAGTTTTACTCCTCTCATTGATAACTTCGATTTGGTATATAATAAGTCCCGATTGGAGTTACGGAGCAAAAGTTACGGTCAAAACTTCGAGCAAGGAGCCGGGTGCACGGTTTTGGGCGAGCAGGCACTAATTTGGGCGTCCCAAGCACTGGCCTGGACAGTTTTGGCTAGCTGGACAACTCCTTGGGCGAGCAGCTATTTTTTTTTTCAAACTTCAAGGGGCCAAAACACCTATTTTTTGATCTTTTTTGGACTTTTTATGCAAGGCGCATTGCCGTTGGCAATAAGTTTTACTCCTCTCGTTGAGAGCTTCGATTTGGTATATAATAAGTCTCGATTGGAGTTACGGAGCAAAAGTTACGGTCAAAACTTTGAGCAAGGAGCCGGGTGCACGGTTTTGGGCGTCCCAGGCACTGACCTGGGCAGTTTTGGCGAGCTGGACAGCTCCACTAGACGTGCAAGGAGTGTGGGGGCCAACAGAGGTTCGGTTCTGGGCTGTCTAGGCTTGCAGTTGGTGATGTAGGCGCTGATCCAGGCGTTGTGGGAGTTGTCCTGGACAGCTTGGGCACTACAGGGGCTGTCCTGGATAGCTTAGGTGCGCAAACAAAAGGGCTGGACAGTCTGGGCGCTCAAAGTGGGGGTCTGGACAGCTGGGCGCCACTTCAAGCGTTGATCTGGGTAGTTTCGGAGCTTCTTTGTGCGATTTCGAAGGGCCAAACTACGTTGGACTGTGCTAGTATAGTTTCTCAAACTCAAATTACTCAGGACTTCCTAGACGGTGGCTCAGGCCATTCCTCATGGTCTTGTAAGAAAAAGCAGATGGGCAAAATTGTATCCAATGACGACGGGTCTAAGGTAAGCACCGTTTTCAGTTTGTTCGATTCTGATGAAGATATTTGGAGGCTTGTTTTATCGTATTCCTCCCACTGTATTATGCCGCAGGGAGGTGCACCCTGGGCGCATGGGGGTGCGCGCCTAGATGTACAGCTTGGTCGCCTAGATGTGCAACTTGGGCGCTTGGAGATGCAGGCTGGGCGCATGGGGGTGCGCGCCTGGAGGTGCCTGGTCATCAAAAGTTTGAGGTGCATCTTGGAACGCCTGGTCATCAAAAACTTGAGGTGCAGCCTGGGATGCCTAGTCATCAAAAGTTTGAGGTGCAGCTTGGGATGCCTGGTCATCAAAAGCTTGAGGTGCAGCTTGAGACGCCTGGTCATCAAAAACTTAAGGTGCAGCCTGGGAGGCCTGGTCATCAAAAGTTTGAGGTGCAGCCTGGGATGCCTGGTCATCAAAAGTTTGAGGTACAGCCTGGGATGCCTGGTCATCAAAAGCTTGAGGTGCAGCTTGGGACGCCTGGGAGAATCTGCTTGTGATAAAAATAATGTTATTTCAAACATTAAAATATCTTACATAATTACCTGGAGAGAGAGGTAGACTGCTTGCGTGAAAGCAAAGACAGAGTTTGAGGATTGCTCGTGGGAGAGTTATATCTTTTGAGACCGAGTTTTTAGCGACCCATGAGAGAGTCTTTTAAGCTTGAGGTATAGGTTGCCTGTTTGAAAACAGTGCATAAGCCAAGCTTTTGACGACCCGCGAAAGAGCCGCTAAACTGGATATAGGGGCTGTTTGTTTGAGAACAGTGCAGAGGCCGGGCTTTTGGGCGATCCGTGAGAGAGCTGCTAAGCTGGGTATAGACTGCCTGCTTAAGAGCAGTGCAGAGGTCAAGCTTTTGGGCAATCCAAGAGAGAGTCTTTAAGCTTGAGGTATAAGTTGCCTATTTGAGAATAGTGCATAAGCTAAGCTTTTGACGACCCGCGAGAGAGCCGCTAAGCTGGATATAAGGGCTGCCTGTTTGAGAACAGTGCAGAGGCCGAGCTTTTGGGCGACTCGTGAGAGAGCCGCTAAGTTGGATATAGACTGTCTGTTTTAAGAGCAGTGCAGGTCAAGCTCTTGGTGATCTGCGAGATGATTCACCTTGCCTGGACCTGTTGATTTCCTCAGCATTCATATATTTTTGAGCTTTTACCAATAGTTTTGGCATGCTCTTTGGTGGTCGCTTCATCACTGAGAAGAGGAAGCTTGACGAGCGGAGGCCTCCCAAGAAGGCGATCATTGTTACTTTGTCATCGGGCTCTTCAACATGAAGAACATCCTCGTTAAAACGAGTGAGGTAGCTCCTTAGGCTTTCGTCTCGGTCCTGCTTTATGTTGAGCAGATGGGTGACAGGCTTCTGCTGGCGACGTCCACTAATGAACTGTGTCACAAAGGATCTGCTCAGTTCGGTGAAGGAGTCTATAGAGGCCGGGGTGAGTTTGGCGAACCATTGTCGAGTAAATCCCTTCAAGGTGGTTGGGAACGCTCTGCACATGATTTCGTCGGGGATGTTGTGCAGCTGCATTAGAGTTTTGTAAGTCTCCAGATGGTCCAGTGGATCCTTCGTTCCGTCAAAGGTCTCCACAGAGGGCATTTTGAACTTCTGGGGTAGAGGATAGTTTGCTACGTCGGGTTTGAAAGGCGTGTATGTCCGCCGCACAAGATAGTCTACTGTCTCTGGTCCTTGCGCCTTCATGGCATTGAAGACGTCACCTAGTTGATTTTGCACTTCCTTGATTTTCTTATCCCAAAGGTTGGGGGCTCCTCTGGAAGGATCATGAAAGTGACTCTCATGCTTTATGCTTTGGTTCTCACCCTCGTCCTCTTGGAGAGGAGGGTCCTCATCATGAGAAGCAAGAGGAGGAGGGGGTGGAGGTCCCTCATGATGAGCTCCCCTGTGTGGGGCGCCCATGGGGACTCCAAAGGGAACGCCCATCCCTACGGGGCCGCCTAGATGTGAAGCAGGGCGTGGAGCTCCTTGACCTCCAGGACGTGAAGCTCCTCCAAGCTGTGCCCCGCTATGATGTGCCCCTTCTTGTCCGGCGAGCATGAGTTGCAGTATCTGCTGGTTTTGGGCCACCAGTTGTTACATGGTCTTCAACATTTGTTGAGGATTTGGAGGAGGAGCATCCGGCACATGGTTGGCAGGTGGAGGAATATCCTCTTCCTCTCGTGGAGGATTGTCTTCATGCTGGTTCATGGATTTGGTAGTGATCGTCATTGTTTCAGTAAAATGGAGTGTTTGGAATGGAATATTTGGAAGTGAGAATTTTGTCGTTCCCACAGACGGCGCCAAACTGATGATGCACAAAATAGGTTTCCGTGCAAGATCAACAGTCAAGAAGGTGTGTAGATGCAATCAATGTACAGTAAACAAACAATTAATGGCAAGAATAACAAATAAGGATCAACACAGGAATTTATAGTGGTTCGGCATTTGCCTACATCCACTTTCAATGGCAACGGTAGCCGGTATTCTTTATTAATGTATGATGGTGCTCTCCTCCGATAGAGGTTTGCTCTGGGGAGCTACAGTAACTTGGATTCGGGGGAGTTGGAGAGAGCTAGAGAACAAAGTGTAGGAGATGAGTCTAGACTTTTTGGGAGGCGTACCCTAGATGTGAGGAGGGCTTACTATTTATAGACTTAGAGTTTGGAGGTGAGGCGGTGGAGTAGGCAAGGGGTTTCCTATTTTGGTAATTTCTAAATATAGTAGGGTATCTCCGTGCTCATCTTCCAATTCCTTCGGAGGGGGGGCTTCCAGCTGGGCTTGAACTTGGGCTTGATAGGTTTTTATAGGACTGGGCTCTTCAAATGAGGATGGGCCCCTTTTCCATAATTTGGACTATTTGGGCTTGACCCATCAATAAACCACAAATAAATCTTCGAGTACAGAGCCAGAGCTCTAATTGCTTCAATAAGTATAATCACAATTTTGATCTCCAAATAATAAAAACAATTTCCTCAATATATAAAGTCAAAAATTATATCAAGATTCGTCCGTCTTCGATTCCTCAAATATCAAATTGGTCCTTCCCTTCGAGATAATCCTGAAAAATATTAAAGGCAAGGAAGTATACAATATGACATGAAACAATATGCTCAACAAAAAAAAATATGAATGATCAAATAACAAATAATTCAATCTATAGACACTCATAGATAAAAGAATAAAGAATCCAATTCGATAAGTCACATAATATTGACAAATTTTCATATCAATCGGAATAATCAATAGGAATAAAAAATTCAAATAATAAAATAACACTATTTGCAAAGAGATTTAAAAAACATGAGCATATTGTATACTACACCGTACCTCAAATCCACCAATGACTTCAATATATGTAAAATTCCAAGAACCATGAACAAAATACTCAAATTTCATAGCAATCTGAAATAAAATTACTGCTCAATTTTTTATCTCAAGATCTCATAAATTTTTTCTTTTATTCTATTCTCTCTCTTTCCCTTTCTTTCTACCCCTTCCTCCTCTCTCTCTTTCTTCCTCTCATTTTCTCCTTTCTGCCCTGCCTGTTGCTTGGCTAGACTTGGCTGTTTATAGCAAAGATTTACTTGGCCTCCAAGGAAGACAATGGACAACTATCTATATTTACTTTAGTTATATATATATTTTTTTTGCTTCTTGCACGTTTTTTTTTCTTTGTTCAAATGTGCATGTACTTTATATATATATATATAT
>CM042186.1:6360775-6374410 GCA_023539305.1 Ilex asprella | reverse complement strand
GAAGCCATGTATTACTGAAATTTGAGATGACTTTTTGTTTTTCTTATTTTTTTAGGTTTTGGATTTGAATTAGACATGAGACCCTATTATATATATATATTATATGTTTGGTTGTCTAACATCGTGTGTCTAATTCATAAGACATAATTTGAGTTTATGAATTATCTATTGCACAGGATGTGTGCATTTATTAGTCCATGAATACTTGGCTTTGTATTTCTGAAATTTTGTTAGAAAGCTTTGTTAGATAGCAAGTGCATTTCTCACATCTACTGTCCCCTCTCACTTCTATTGTACTCTCTAATGTCTCCATCTCTGTCACGTCTTTCATTTCTATTGTCTTTCTATCTTCTTTTATTTCTGCATCTCTCACATTTTCCATCTCTCGCAACTCCTTTGGTTTTTATGTTCTTAACTTTTGAAAATATTATGTGTGCCATAGTATTGTGTTTGTGCTTGGAGAATTGCTTCTGAATCTTATGACACAGCTCTTTGAATTACAGATACTTTATCAAGCATCTTCCAATTGTTAATTGGTTTCCGGATAAATTAAAGACTGTTGTTATCGAACCAGGCTAAGTTAATTGGTTCTATGTTTGGTCTTTTTTCTTTTCTTTTTTTGTGCTCTAATTTTTTCATAATTAAGATGCTATTTACATAAAGTATCCTCATTTTTTTATCCCCAAAATCAGCTCTTGAATTACACAGAGAATCAAACTTTATCAAATAAAAATTGTCTCTACTGAAATACTGTAAGTTAATTGGTTCTATGTTCAGTCTTTATCTTGCTTTTTTTTTTGTTTCATTTGGATATGTTTTTTCACTCTAATTTCTGCTTGAAATTGTTTATACCGAAAATCCATATATTTGAAATGTTTTACAGTGTGATTGCTCAGAGCCTCGAATAGGTAGTCATGTCTTTGGTTTTACAGCAAGGTGAGAAGTAAAAGATTGAACTTACTGTGAAAGATTATGCATTCTGTATATATTAGAATTCTGCCAATGGGGCATGTATCAAGAATGCATTCAAAGCCAAATCTATTGCCTATGAGGCAATGAATCATGAAATAATTAGAATTCTAAAGAATATTAAAAACATTCAAAGTCAAAGCTCCTCTTAAATGTGGTAGCACTTAAATATTGGCTTCAAAGCCAAAGCCAAAGCTCCTGCTTTGAAGAGAGCAGACTCAAAAAATTTCGTTGATTAAATATTAGAGAATTTTTTTTTGTTTCGATTAACAAAGTGTCTTCAGTTATGAACATTTTTTTTAATGTCATAGGTTTGTAAATTCCTATGAATTGACTTTTGAGTAAATTTTTTTGGGCCCTACTATGAGTTCTAATTATGTATATAATTTCAAGCATATTACTTTTATTGATTTTCAGTTTAAATTTATGTAGCTGAATTTTCTCTATCTCTTCTTTGAATTTTATTTTCACAAGAATCTTTATATAAGTAATGCTTTGTTGAGCATGTATACAAAATGCAGGTGTATTAAGGATGCAATTTAGATATTTGGTGATTTGGTTGAACCTAATATATTTTTATATTTAGTGTTTGATTTGTGTCCATGGATAATGTTTGATTTTTTTAATTATACAATGTCTTTAGACACGGGTTATCGTCAGTAGTATATATAGAGAGAGAGTACCATGTAAAAAATTTTAGTGGCATATATTCACTGATGAGTACCATGTAAGTCGATGATGAGTATTTTAGAATTTAAAAAAAGTAGTAAATTTAACTACTTTTTAATCCTTTAACGAACTCGGCATCAATTTTCACTACTTTTATAAAGCGATTACTTTTGGATAGGGTTGGGCTGTTTAATCCAAATCGCTCCAATCCTTCAGTCAAACACGCCCTCTATTACTCCATAGTTAGCCTTCGTTGATTGCATCAATGGTTTATAGGAGTGTACAGTATCTATTAACCAATCCATATGTCACACTAGTGTTCAGTTCTTTGTTGTAGGTACATAGATATCAATGGCGACCAGTTCGAGGAGATTTGGAAGATTGGTTTTAATGTCATGTAAGAAGGGTCAGAGGAGGAGCAATCAAAGGGGATTCTCAGCGACGACGTCGATCACCGATGAAAGCAGTCTCCAACAGAGTGGGACTAAGTCTATTAACCTCTTTTCTGCAATTAATCAAGCCCTTCACATCGCCTTAGAAACTGATCCTCGGTGAGTTTCTTCATATTTCTTCATTTATGCCTTACATAAGCGCGTGCCCGTATGTGATTAAAGAGTCGAATTTGTAGATCTTGGATGGTAATTTGAACTAGGTTTTGTCTGAATTGATGCACTGAACTTAATTTTGTATAGTTGATTTTCTTTGACCTAATAAGAAAGACGGAAGCTTCACGTTTTAATAAATGTAGGCAATTCAAGCTTAAAACTTTCTTGAGGTGATTACATTTCGAGTTAAAGGGTTACTAACATACTATGACTTTAAAATTTGATACAAAGAGAACCCAGAACATGCGGTCAATGACTCCTCAACGGGACAACGGAGGTGATTGGCTGAGGGAAATGGAAAGGGAAGTGCGTGCTAGACATACAATTTTTGTCTAGCCCAAGTGAAAGTGTTGAACACTGTTTACTTCAAAAGTTTGTTTTTGCAGAGGAGAGAGAGAGAGAGAGGTATAATATATATACTCATGCTGTAACACAAAAAATACGCCAATTTGAAAAGTGAGAGTTCATCAGAAAAACTTTCTGTGCCTGAAGTAGGGTTAGTAATAAGGAGATAAAATGTCATTTCATGTTCATTTTAGAAACCCCTCAACCCTAATACGACCGACATGATTACTTGGGTAATCATGTCAAATAGACAGAGATGAACACAACTCACTTGTACCACGATTAACCCAAATATGACCTGTGTGACCCGTTTAATGAAAGGTTGTGTCCGGATTGACATGACCTGCAATAGTACATGAGTCCCGTTTGGGTTATAACACGACTGACATAACATGATCAACACTACTACCACAACTTATTTAACATGTTTATCTGACTTAAACCTATTCAACCCAAATAAATTCCTATTTTTAATCCAAATAATCCTTTCCTAAAAATTACTAAATGAAAAGTTAAAATTACGCGTGTGTTTCCTCTCTCTCTCTTACTCTTTTTACTTAGAATTGTCTTTGTTAACTCACACACGTAATGTCATTCTCATCCCATTGACAATTATCACACATAATATCATTCTCATCCCGTTGACAACTATCATATAGGTTAATTAATTTCACAATTAGTGAAATTAAACTTTTAATTGAGAGTTTGCCTTTTGAACCTAATTCAGCCCCTATTAGGTTGTACTTTGGCCCAACAATTGGTATCTGAGTAAGGACTCTAAGCAAAGTGTGTAACAACATTTATAGTAAAAAGATCATGCAACTATAGGAGGAAACATTGTTGAAGGACAATCTATTTCTAGACCACCATTTTTCAATGGTAATGACTACGCATATTGGAAAGGCAGACGGAAAATATACATCATGTCTTAATATGATGCACTATGGGATACTATTGAAGAAGGATATACTACGCCCACTAGTAATAAGAAAATATGGACTAGTGATGCAAAGAAGACACACACTAATAATGTCATCACAATGAATACACTATTGTCGTTGTGCACTAGATAGAAGTGAATTTAATCGTGTTTCTACTTGTGAAACAGCAAATCAAATATGACATATGCTAGAAGTAACACAAAGGAACTAGTAGAGTGAAAGGATCTATGGTAAATATGCTTGTGTATAATTATGAGCTTTTCAAAATAGATCCTCATGAAAGCATATCTTAAATGTTTACACGTTTTACTAAACATAAATCTCTTGGTAAATCTTAGTAAAAATATTTAGGTGTCTTCCAAGATCTTGAGATGCCAAAGTGACCGCTATCATTGAAGCAAATGATCTCAAGGCTCTTCCTTTGGGAGAGCTTCTTGGCTCTCTCATGACCTATGAGATGAGTATCAAAAGAGATGAGGAGCTAGAGAAGAACGAAAATAAAAACATTGCCTTCAAATCTACCAATGCTTCAAATGAAAAAAACAATAGAGAGAGGGAAGAAAGTGATGAAGAACTTTCCTTCATCACAAGAAAGTTCAATAAATTTCTCAAGAATCAAGGCCTCTACAAGAAAAGAGAAAATTCAAGAAAAAGTGGCCGGGGCACATCAAGCAAAATTATCCTACATTGAAGAAATCCTACGGACAAGAAGGTTGCTATGAAGTCAACTTGGAGTGATAGTTAGTGATAACGATTTGGATTACGAAGAGATCAAAGAAATGTCAAATCTTTGCATCATGGCTATGGTAGAAAGTGACGAGGTAAACTCTAAACCACATGAAGAAAATGAGCTTTATATGAATGAAATGTATGATGCCATGCTTGAGTTGCATAATGACTTACTTGACATCCCCAAAAGGTATAAGGAGCTCAAAAAAAAAAAAAAATTGTCACTCTTTCAAAAGAAAATAAAAATTTAAAAATTGAGAATGAAAAACTCAAAGTTCAAAATGTTAATTTGAAAAAAGAATCACAACTCTTCCTTAGTTGATAAGCTCAAAGAGGAAGGAAATCTTTTAAAAAGGAAAAATTGTGATTTAAACAAGATTGTTTCTAATTTCACGAAAGGAAGTGACAAGTTGGAAAATTTTTTGTCAAGCCAAAGATGTGTGTTTGATAAAGTCGGATTGGGTTTTAACAATCACCCTAGCAAAAATGCTTATAAGAATTTCTTTGTTAAATAATCAAAGTCAAAATGAATTATTAAAACATGCTATCTATAATATAAAACAGAACAGACTTCAATAAGTCCATTCGACGATTTCAAATATACTCATCTAACGACCACCAACATCCCTTTCAAAACTATTCACATTGAATTCTTTTCCCTCAAAAAAAAAAAAAAATCCATTACTTCTCTGTGTCTTCAAGTACATGTTACCCCTAGTTATTGCCATAAAGTAGGATATCTTGCATACAATTACTATGCTAGGAGATCACATGAAAATAGGTACATGCATAAAATATTCTCTAACTTTGAAGGACCCAAAACCAAATGGGTACCAAAGACCAATGTTTAACTCAATTGTATAGGTGTGTTTCAAGTCCACTCACAATACCTACATGTGGTTTATTGATAGTGAATGCTCAAGACACATGACGGTTGATATAACAAAATTTGCTCAACTATCAAATGAGGAGCGTATATATGTTACCTTTGGAGACAATGCCAAAGGTAAGACCATTAGAATTTGTAAAGTTGGTAAGCAATCCTCCCTCTAAATTAAAAGTGTGTTGTTGGTGAATGACTTGAAGGATAACCTACTTAGTATTAGTTAATTATGTGATAAGGGTTATCAAATCATTTTTGAAGCAAACACTTGCAAAGTAGAAAACATAATAGACAATTGCATCATTGTTGTTGCTAAAAGAATAAAAAATGTGTATATTGTGGATCTTACCGACTTAAATGATCAAAATATCAAATGTTTAGCCGTAGTAAAAATTGAGTCATGACTTTGGCATAGAAGATTAGGGCATTGTAGCATAGACACTCTTTCCAAACTTGTCAGGAAAACACTTAATAGTTGACCTACCCAAAATTAGATTTGAAAAAGATAAAGTTTGTCACCCATGCCAACTAGGAAAACAATGCAAGAGCACATTTAAGTCTAAGAATGTCATATCTACATCTAGACCCTTCGAACTCATTCATATAGATTTATTTGGACTCTCAAATATAATTAGTCTTGGCGGCAAAGGTTATGCATCTGTCATTGTTGAAAATTACTCTAGATATAAATGGGTCTATTACCTTCGACACAAAGATGATGCCTTAGACATCTTTAAAAATTATTGTAAGAGAATTGAAAATGAAAAAGGATAGTGATCGTGGGGGACAATTTGATCAACATAAGTTTGAGAATTTTTGTCTACATAAAGGATATGGACATGACTTTTTGGCTCCTAGAACATCTCCTCAAAATGGTGTAGTTGAAAGGAAGAATAGAACAATTATTGAAATGAGTAGAACCATGTTAAATGAATTTAACTTACCAAAGTACTTTTGGGGTGAAGCCGTTAATTGCTCATTCTATATCCTTAATAGAGCTATAATTAGACCTATCATTAAAAAGACTCTATATGAGTTATGGAACAATAGAAGATCTAAGATTTGATGCTTTAAAGTGTTTGGTTGTAAATGTTATGTGCTTAATACAAAGGATCATCTAGTTAAGTTTATTGCTAAGTTAGATGAAGCCATATTCTTAGGTTATTCCACACATGGCAAAACATACAAGATTTTCAATAGAAGAAGTCTTGTTGTTGAAGAATCTACACATGTTGTTTTTGATGAATCGGAACCTTTGACAATTAAAACTAAGTATGACCTTGATAATAATATCGATCTAAATTTTCATTTTAATCAACTCCATGTAGATGATGATCATGATATGAAAGAAGATGATAGTCAAGTTGATAACTCCAATGAGACTTATTCACATGAACTTCCAAAAGAATATAGAAAAGTCATAGATCATCCTCTCGAACAAGTCATAGGGGATCCCTTAGAAGGAATCAAAACTAGATCTAGTCTTAAAAATATATTTAATAACTTAGCCTTCTTGTCTCAATAGAGCCCAAAAATATAAGTGAAGCATTAAATGATGAATCACGAATCATGGCTATGCAAGAAGAGCTAAATCAATTCAAGAGAAATGAAGTATGAGAATTAGTCCCTAGACCTATAAACACATTCATAATAGGGACAAAATGGGTGTTTAGAAACAAGCAAGATGAAGAGGAAAACATACCTAGAAATAAGTCTAGATTAGTTGCACAAGGGTACAATGAACAATAAAAAATAGACTATGATGAGACCTTTGCACCCGTAGCTAGACTAGAAGCCATTGGAATGTTACTTGCTTATGCTTGCTATAAAGATTTTAAGTTATATCAAATGAATGTCAAAAGTGCTTTCTTGAATGGTCTCATCATGGAAGAAGTATATGTAGAGCAACCCCCTAGTCAAATTCAATACATTACACTACTTGACAATATGTGTTAGGATTGATTTTTCCATAATCGGATGAAAATCCTTCCTTGGATTTCACCAACCAATGTCCTAGCTGGCCATAGATAGGATGGAAATGTTAAAGGACATGGAAAACATTGCAAAGGAAGTAAATATTAACTTAAATTAATTAAAACAAGAGATGAACAAACCTAAAGCTTGTATCAAACACTAAGAACATAGAACTTAAAACATACAAGCTCTAAGATCATAGAACTTAAAACATACATGCTCAAATATTGAAAATGGAATTTCCTTAGAACATTTGTTGTGGAAGAACTCTAACAAAATACATGCATACTAGGAAATGAAAGTTATATCTAGTGTAGAAAGGAAGATTACAAGCCTTAGAACTTACAAGGATGAAAATGAGCAAGAAAAATGCAATAACCCTAACTTTCTCTCTTTAGAACTACCTTCTTCTTCCTTGGAGCTTCCCCCTCTACAAGCTGATTGTAATGGTCAAATGTCATGTGTATTTTCATCCATCCCTTTCTCTCTAGTCTTGAGTGTGGTGAGATAGCTTGCTTGGAGACGGGATATCCAAAAAAGCTTTCAAAGTTAGTTAAAGTATGACCCTCTTCCTCTTGCCAACCATTCTCTTTCTCCTCATGGTCCTCCCACTCTTTTATGCTTATTGTCTGAATGTAGAGGTTAGAAGGTCATAATAGAGTGTTGAAAAGGTCAAAACATGGATTAGATATCCACAAGGGAGCCTCCTTCATTTCTTCAATTTCGAAAAGTCAAGGATCAGTGTCAGGTACCGGTACCTGTCTTCTAGTAGGCTCAGGTACTGGTACCTAGTGATAAGGATAAGAATCATAGTTATTAGTATCGTATGATAGGCGATATTATATCGTACGATACGTCACGATACACAGAGAAAATGATACGAATCGAAGTTCAATATCGTTTTTGCGTAGTATCGTCTGATACACAATATGCTTCTTACGATACGATACATCTCGGTCGATACGCACGATATGCAAAGTCTTTGATTTTTTTTTTATTGGAACCACGCCGTTTCAACCAAAATTTTAATTTTTTATCCCTATGTCCACTGAAACGACGTCGTTTCAGTGGCTAGGGTTTACAAAAAAATAAATAAATGTCTTCTTTTCCCTCAGTTATTCTTTGAAGAAGCGTAGTCCATTTTCTCTCTTTTCTTCATCGACAAACCCAACGAAACCATTGAAGTTGCTGAAGGGAGAAGACCATCGATGAAGACTATCGAATTTGCTGAAGGGAGAAGACCATTGATTGCCTTATGCGACTGCTACTTCTTCCTCTAATTTGCCACTGTCTTCTTCTTCCTTCTGGGTTTGCGACTGCTACTTCCTCTGGTCTACGATTACTTCTTCGACTGGTCTGCAACTACTTCGATTGGTCTACAACTGCTTCTTCTCTCTTTTCATTTCTTCTGGGCTTGCCTTGCTGCGACTATTTCTTGTGCTTGCAACAAAGCCAAAAAATAAATAAAAATAAGTTTGTAAGTACACCATTAAATGGATGTTAGAAGTATATATTAGAAATCTCTTAGGGTGTCAGAAGTTTAAATTAGTGAACTATGTTGGGAACTTTGTATTTTAATATTAATGAACTATGTTGGTAACTTAAATAGTTGGTGGAATATTAATGAAATGCAATGGTTTTATGAGTCTATGATTTTTTTTGTAAAGGTATACATATTTTATTAATTATTATTTAAGATACATTATTTTTGAAAAATGATACGCCTTCCGATACACGATTTGACAACTATGACAAGAATCAAAATATCGTTTCAAAATAGTCGAAACATTCAAAACGTTTTCGTTTTCAAGGAGATCGAAACGAATCAGTGATGAAATCAAAATTCTAATACTTCGAGGTGTTGTATAATATTTCGAAATGTTTTGTTATATTTCAATGCATTTGCGCAATTATTTCTGAATATTTCAGGGTATTTCAAGATATTTTGATATATTTTGACCAATTTTTTGAAAAAACAATTCTTAAATTTTTATTTTTTTTATTTTATTTTTGAAACATTTCTGAAACATGTCGAAACGTTTTTGTTTCTTACGTGACCGAAACAATACACCGAAACGAAATTTTGATCCTTGGATAAGGGTATTGGTACCTCCCTTGCTTTCTTTGATTTTTTGCATTCCACATTCCCGAGCCCTTCTTTCTTGAGTTCCTTTCTTCCCATTGTCCCCGATCACGTTGCAAAGTGATTAAAACCTATATTTACAATCCAATCAACTTCAATCATGCATTCCTCCATTAATCTCTAATTTAAACTAAGTCTCAATAATACATTACAAAAACAAACTAAAATGAATGCAATGAGGCTGTTACGTATACAATATTATGCACGCATCATCTGTAGTAAGGGAGGAGGCATGTTGGGATTTGAACACATGACATTAAGGCTCTGATACCATGTTCAATGTCATTTACTTTAAAAGCTAATCGAGAAAGGTGTAGCATATGTATTTATTTAATAAAAGGGACTCTTGATAATTTAAAATTGGATTATTTCTTTCATTTGACGAAGAAAGCAATTGATTTTGAATTTCAATAGGCCAATATTAACCCTTTTCTTAAAAAAAATAAATCAAATTGCTTGATTGATGTTTTTTCGTTCTTGATGTGCTTCATCTTTCATAAGTCGTAACACTTTTTTAACCATCAGCCCCCTCCAAATGAAAAAAAACTCACACACCAATGTTTGAGAATTAACCCAGAACTTGATAATTTCTATCTGCGTGATCCATACTTCGAGTTTTTCAAAGGAGAATACCCAGTTGAATGACTGTGTCAATACAATTAATGAAGATTTGTATATGGAGAATTTGTTTATGTAATCACTTGAAGTACCCACCACTTATATGTCTTCCCATCTTTTTCAGAATGTTAACATTTTATCAAATTTGACACATAAGTTGCTATTCCTTAATTATTGAATTTTGAGAGCTTATTAGGTCAGTGTTGGCAATATCTTTGTGGTTGGGGGCAATGATGCAGCTAGAGATCTATGAACCGAGGCGCATCAATTATTGGTTGCGCCCCCCCCCACGCCCCCCTTTCTCTCTTGTGGTTTGGGTTGGTCTCAGGCCATTGAGAATTTTTGGAGGGGCTCCCTGTGGGGTAAAGCCCTACATAAAAAAGAAAGAGGCTATTATTGGCACTTATTGTTTCAAATTTCTAACTTCTATATATTGCAATATCCTCCCAGTACAACTCTAAGATTGACGTCAAACTTCTTTAGATCAGGATCTTGCAGAAACTACTGTCGAAAATGTTGCCACTTCTTTTCCTTGAATAAAAAAAAATCTGAAATAAGAAGGTAAATGAAAGTGTGGATGGGTTGATGATCATGTTACTATGGCACATACAAAAGTATATAACTGACATGGGGACAAAGTGCAATTTCACAAATTAGAATCTTGTTCAACTCAACACATGTATTTAATTCATAGTTGTTCTCTTGCTGCTTTGGGTGCTTGAATTTTGACAAGTCTTTTTCATCTCCTTCCGATGTAAATAAATGTATGCATGTTGAGCTCGATTTGTCTAATAGTCTCTAGAGGGCATCCGAGAGGCTTTTTGTCCAACAAGTTATAGCACTAGAACATCAGACCATATTTATGAAACTTGTTTTGGTGTAGATTTAGTGCTAGTTTCTGCTCTTGTAATTTTCCTCTTGCTGTGGTTATGTGCTCAACAATAATCATGCCTGATCTCAAGTAAACCAATTTTCCTGTCAGAGCTTATGTATTTGGAGAAGATGTGGGTTTTGGTGGGGTCTTCCGTTGCACAACAGGATTAGTGGATCGATTTGGTAAACGTAGGGTTTTCAACACCCCTCTTTGTGAACAGGTATTTCACATGCCACACTTTGTTTACCTGTATGGATGTTTTTTAAGAGCATTTCCAATGAAGACCCAAATTCTTACTCAAATTTGAGTAAAAAAAAATATAAAAAATTTGATTTGATATAGACCTTTCCAATGGATAAACTATTTTTTAAAGGAAGAGAAACCCAAATTTAAATGAGGACAAACCCACGTTTAAAAGAGGATAAAATATGACAATTGGATCTTTAAAGGAGAGTGTAATCTCACAATTAAAGATTTGGGTTGAAAAAAGGGTCTCTCTTGATTTGGGTTTAAAAAAGAGTTTCCCTTCATTTGATATGGGTATAGGTCTAGCATTGGAGAAAGTTTTTAAGAGTTTTTTTACCTATTTTTAAAAAAGGGTTTAAAAAAGAGTAAGGATTGGAGATGGTCTAAGTGCTTCTAGCACAAAAGATTGTGAATGCACCATAATTTCTAAAAACTGAACAAACTGATTTACAATTGAATCCCATCCAGCTTGGGTGCATGTTGAACAATATCTCATGAAATTTCCTTCACCTTAATTAACTATGAGATTGTATGTCATATAGTTTTTCAACGCTACTAATTTTTTTTTCTCTTGGAATCAGTATATCTTATCATAGGGGCATTTGATACTAACATGCTCTTACAAACAGGGCATTGTCGGATTTGGTATCGGTCTGGCAGCAATGGTGAGCTTCAAAAATTTTGGGACGATTGTGTGTTAAATTTAGGCCAGACCCTCCATTGTATTGTGTCGCTCTTATTTTCTTGTCGTACATCTCTCAACTAGCCATAACTTGTATGACCATTCATATGATAGGGGAACCGGGCTATTGCAGAAATTCAATTTGCAGATTATATTTATCCTGCTTTTGATCAGGCATGCATTCTTCCCGTGTTTATGTTCTACAGATTTTGCAGAGTTAACTCTAGTTTGATAGAATTTTTGCTTTGTAGATAGTGAACGAAGCTGCTAAGTTCAGATATCGAAGTGGTAATCAATTCAATTGTGGAGGTAAAATTTAATTTACATTTTTGTGTCCCTCGGACCCTCCCTAGACTCCCTATTGTGGGAGCCTCGTGCGTTAGGTTCATTTTTTTGTCCTCATTGTTTCTTTGTTTTGTTATGTTCTGTTGTATATGGACATTTTGGTGTGTTTTACCAGGTTTGACAATAAGAGCACCTTATGGAGCTGTGGGCCATGGTGGACACTATCACTCACAATCTCCTGAAGCTTTTTTCTGTCATGTTCCTGGTATCAAGGTATATATTATTCTTGGCATCTGTTTGGTGTTTTCTAGCTCATTTTGTTCATTTTCTCCTCGAGCATCACAACCTCAAAATATAAGTGGATTGTACAGGGATTCTAAGGAGACCTTTCCTCAACACATCTGAAGAATAATGCTCAACACCACCAGCAGTAATTTATCAAAATATTTTTATCTGTAATATTTTGATAATTATAATTAGTATTGTATCCTGTTATTGGCCACAAAGTAGGTGATTATCTGTAATATATGTACAACAAGCAACAATCTTGAACTGAGCCAGATACCTCATCAAGTAAGACTGGTGAGAAATTCGTTTTGGAGTATTGATCTTTTTAAATGAGAATGACTCCAGTTATGTTGATTTGGCTTCTCGTGATTCCAAGTTTTGTCAAAACCGTCTTAGCAAAAGATGGAGAGTTTGGACTCCTTATGTTAGAATATAGAAAGGGGTATATCAGTCTTTTAGTGGGAATGGCTGATATATACATATATATATTATATATATATATATATATATATTAAGAGGGTGAGGGAGGCAGTAGGGTAATGACTCTGTGCTTTCTCTCCCTCCTATGTTTCTGTCTTTCTCTCTTGCGGGCGCTCTCTCTTTTTTATATGGTATTAGAGCCACGTTCCTGATTGGCTCAAATTCTTCTTCTTCCTTCCTTTTTTCCTTCGTCTTGTGTGTTTGGTGCATCCTACAATTAGACCTACTATGCATGATCTGTGCACGATTGTTTGGTGGATCCATAGATCCAGTTTGAGCATCGTTGATGACTTGATTTTTGGTATTTGAGTTTTTTGACGTTGGTTTCCCTTATCTCTAGGGTTTGCTCGGGGCATGGGCTGGTTCTATCATAAAACTAGTTGGGATTGCCTCCAGCTCGCTCGTCTTCGGTTAGAGTGGTCTTTGAAACAGTTGGGGGAACCCTAGATCCCTAAGATCAAAGGCCAAACCATCTTTATCCTTCCTATTTAACTTCATACATTGAGAAGGTCTTGCTTGGTGGGAAACAAAACCCACTTTTGGTGTGTGTATTCCGAGAATCTTTTGGTGGAATTGTTTCGTCGCCCTCGTGTGAGTCATAAACGATTTGCAGAATCTTCAATCGGTTGGGACTTGGTGGATTGGGTTGTTAATTGGTGATTATAAGTGATGTTCAATATCCCTTCTGTGTGGTGACCCCTGAGTAGCTAATTGAATTGGAACCTCTGTTAGTTCAAGTTCCACGGCATAGGCAGCTCACTCTTTTTAGGTAGTCATTCCTAAGTTAGCCATTCCTATGGAGGTATTGAGTTGGCAAAAGGGATGATCCAGCTGTCGATTGTTTTGATAGCACACTTGGGAATAGACTTAAATGCTTCTTGAGAAGAAGTTTATGGCGGACATC
>CM042186.1:6348462-6360375 GCA_023539305.1 Ilex asprella | reverse complement strand
GAGAGACAGTGACGGTGAGAAATGGAGGTGATGGGATAGTTTTGAGAAGAAAAATATGTATAGAATAAAATTGGAGTTAAGAGATGGTGATGACTGTTAGATGAGTGTATTTAAAACCGTAGGATGAGTTTTTTGAAGCCGCCCTGTTTTATATAATATATATATAAGGTGAGGGAGGCAGTGGAATAATGACTATGTGCTTTCTCTCCTTCCTACGTCTCTCTCTCTCTCTCACCTTACATCTTCTCAAAATTTTAAAATGCTCAAGTGCCGAGGGAACTGTACATCTGGCACCCATTAGAAGAAAATGCATGAATCATTCTCTCAAGATAATTTATTTTTTCTAGGTGGTCATTCCTCGAAGTCCAATGCAAGCGAAAGGGTTGTTGTTGTCATGCGTACGCGATCCAAATCCTGTTGTATTTTTTGAACCTAAGGTATAACTTCACTAATCTCTGGGAGTTTTTAGCACCGGTGTTATCAAATAAAAGCTGAAATTTTACAATTGTCTCATATCTTTAATTTTCAGTGGCTTTACCGTTTGGCTGTAGAAGAGGTTCCAGAGCACGATTACATGTTACCTCTATCAGAGGCAGAGGTATGCCCATTTAGTTCTATTATCAATGGAGGATTCTAAATTTGAAGAGATTGCGTGCTCTAAACTCAGGTGATTCGAGAAGGTAGTGACATAACACTTGTCGGATGGGGAGCTCAGCTATCTATTATGGAACAGGCTTCTTTTGAGGCTGAAAAGGTAGATAGTTTGACATAATTCTCTAAATACTGTGTTTGTAGTCTGATTTGGTAGGACAGTATACATGACACAATTTGTTAACACAACTAGAAGTTCGGGGATTAATCCTCCAACTGCATGGCACAGAGTTCTTAGATTAAATTCTCTTAGACCGTTCAACCCAAAACTTAATGATAATGGGTAGAGAAGCTCCCTCAACCATATAAACTAACCTTGGGTGACCCTAATCTTTCTATGCGGTCTACAATGTCTATTTAGATCCTCCTTCACATGGGATCCAAGCTTGCACACAGTCTAACAAACAAAAAGGCAAATATACATACTTGAAAATTCAAATAGATGGGACTTGACATGCTAGTTCTGCTACCATGTTGAGGTATCCAAACCAAAACCAATTGGCAACCGGTGGAGAAGCTCCTCAACCTCATCAGCCAACCTTGGGTGGGCTGATCCTTGGGTGTACGAAATTTTTCGTTACAGTGGGATATACGCTCTCTTTACCCACACACGTCATTCTACCCACACCTCCCTGATTTCTTCTACATTCCCCTGGTTTTTCACTTCTCAGTCCATTATTGATTTTTTCTGAAATTTGTGCCCAGTGTTATTTTCAAAATTCCCATGTTCAAATTATTCCATGCATTCAATAGAACACAGACACAATTTTCGTCAGGTTGTTTAGGTTTATTTCGCAATTAAACTACAGTATATTAGGGGTAAGCTGTGTGGTACGCTGTCTGTATGGTTTATGACCTTAAATCATTTTCTTCTAAAATATTTGATGGTCAATTGACATGGAAGAATTTTGCAGGATGGTATCTCCTGTGAACTTATAGACCTTAAAACTCTAATACCTTGGGACAAGGAAAGAGTAGAGGCTTCTGTTAATAAGACTGGAAGGCTTCTGGTAAGTACATTACTCCATTCAAAATATGCTTAATGAAACAGGTGGTTGCTATATTTGGTGATCCATATGATTCCTTATTTGTAGATTACTCATGAAGCTCCAGTAACCGGTGGATTTGGTGCTGAAATTTCTGCTTCTATTGTTGAACGTTGCTTCCTCAGGGTAAACCACTACTTTTGGCACATTTCCTCTTTCATATTCTATTTATGCAGAATATGAAGCTTGACTTTACATCGGTGCTCATTGTTATTATTTAGCAACAAGTGCCTGATTGTAGATCGAGTATCCGTGCAATGGACCACAGTATGAAATGACTGGAAACATATTTCATCTCTCCACCATGCATGTGCAAACCACTAGAAAAAGTAACCGGTAATAATTTATATAACTAAAAAGCATTAATGCACACAACCTCACAAGTGAACTGATATGCATGATTCAAGATTGCAGTATCGGTCATCGACTCGGAGAGCTTTGAGAGTCATTGGTTGAGGCATTGTGACGCGGTATCCGGCAATACAACGTAAAAGAAAATATTGAACATGACAAGAGATTCAAGTCATATTGCGGTGTCGCAAAATCGTATCGGTCGATTCGGTGACGATAACTCGGCAACTAGTGTTTGACTTAGATACAACTCGGCCGAGTCGTGCGAGATTCGAGATTTATATGTATCGTGTAACAGTATCGTCTCGGAAGATGTCGAGTTGGCACGACTCAGTCCACTCGTATCGGTATCGGCCGATAATTTGAACCATGCTGGCACAAGCTAAGGGAATAAACTTTAAGAAAGTTAAAAACATAGACACAACACATGGATGACTTGAGACATTTTGGAGTCTAAAGCGGAAACGTTAAATTAGGTTTTTTTATTTTTAATATTAATAATAAATTTAATTTTTAATTTTTTAAATACAAAAATATTAATTTTATATTCAAGTTTTTGTTATCATATTTGAACTTAATGGTAAGAGAGAGAAAAAAAGATTGAAAAATTATGATGACAAGTTTAAACTTGATTTTTTAGCAACTTTAGTTTTACTGTTAATTTTTTTTCTTTATTTAAAAAAACTAAAATTTAGGATTTTTTAATTTCACAGCTGAATTAATAGGCCCAATCTACTTAAGTTGAAATTTTTTGTTTAGACGTTGATTTAAATTTTTTATTTGGATTATTACTGTGCACCTATAAATTATAGGACATTCATTGATGTGAGGCCTTAAATTTTTTTTATTGGACTTGTGTTTTTATAAGGCATTTTTGTAGGGCTTAAATATTTATGAATTTAATTTTTTTACATGGACTATTTATGATATTTAAAAATTTGAGTCTTCTTTAAAAATGGGCCTAAAGCCCAATTTTTTTTGATAACACTGTTGAACCGCCCTGGGCACAACAAACTTCTTTTCCTAGATCAGTTACATGAGTCTGTTACTTCAATCAATCCAGGTCTTGATCTAATGTGTTGCGAAAAGGGAATAGTGTAGTATTAGTATTCTAGAAATTCAACTTTGTAAACTTAATAATGTGCTAACGAGGGGTACCAACTAATATTCTAGGATAGGTTTGCACATTTTGTATACATTTTAGTAAGCCAGATAACTCCTTTAGGAATTAGGGTGGCCCCATGGGGCATGATTGCCACTCTACTACAGTTTCTTGATTTAGGACTTGATTAGTCACTAAGCAGAATAGGGATTGAGTTACTTTAAGAAGATATATCATTTGGTGCAACTGGTTTTTTTGAGTTGTCTTCAGCTAATTTTCCTAAATAGGACTAGGCGAATCTATTTTTTTACAAATAAATAAAATCATTGTAAAGTATGAGAGAATGCAACCAATGTACCTAGTAAACATACGGCTATGACAAGATACATGAATTAATAAATATATATTTTTATTTTTATTTTCAATTATACTTCTATGAATTAACAACATTTAATCTTAACAAAACATAGCATATTTTTGCGGTACGATACTCAAATTGGTCTCTAACTTTCCAAGTCCAGATGGGTAGAATTTTCAAAATTACTTTTTCCTTGCACCCACTCCCATATTTTGTTTGAGAAAACTATGAATGTTGCTTCAACTATTTACTTCACTAGCATATCTCTATATTCTATTTGAATGTATCTACAATTCTTCTTGAGCCTCCAATCTGTCATTCCTCTTTTTCTGTAATTTTAAAACCAAAGTTCCTCCAATCTCACATCTCTCTTTAATTAGGTGGCATGCAAATATAGGTCATTTTTTCAAAGACTTCTCTTTACTCTCCTAATCTATCTCGACTTCTTACTCCACTTAAACTTCCCACTATCTCAACTTCTCTCTGTCACCCTAAACTTCTCATTACTCCATTTAAATTTTAAAAGGCCGAACATTGAGCCACCTCCCCTTATCAAACTCAACTTCTCACTCTACCTTTAGGAGTTCATATAGTTGGAAGTTCATTAGCCATCTTTGTAAACTTCCACACATTATGACTATGGAACTCTTTTTAGCTTCTTCACACATCAAAATTCAAAAGATGACAACTTCGCATTCACTTTGTTCTCTCCAATCATTCCTTCTTTGTTTTTTCACTATTGTATTGAACATTACTTCTAGCTCCACTCTTACTTTTGAGCAAAATTCTATATGTTTGATTCATTACATGAAAGAGCTATAACAATGTTGGATTTAAAAGAGTTCAAGGAGTGCTTTAATGGTGTTGATGTGGTTGTTCATGACTGGTGGGTTGGACTTTGGAGGTGGTTGTTTCTTCCATGACTCTTGGTGGAGAAATAGAGAAGAACAATTGCAGAAGCTATGGGAGGGAAACTTTGTTTTCAAGATGTTCTTCTATTTTCTTGGCGTTAGGCTAGACAACCTATTACTTGGTTTGTAAGGAAATTCATTGTTTTTGTGGCAGTAAATGTACAATGCATGTAGTACCAACAAAAACATTCATGCACAAACCCTCACATCTATTAATTATTTTGTTGGGCTCAGAATGCATGGTAATAGCTTACACGTAACATGTAATTCAATACTGATATCACCCAAAATAAACTCAATGAATATATCTAATAGCCAATACCATAAAATATGTATATCCCCTTTCAACTCTTTGAGCGAAATGCGGCAAAATGAAGGAAAATCCATTTACTTTAGTTTCATTGATTTTTGTATGTTGCTATTTTAGTTTCAGTTATTTTGATGTAAAAGTGTGAGATATAAAACAAATGGATCTGGGTAGTTAATTTTGATTTAGTCTTTATTAATGTTATACTTTTAAATTGAGGTAAGATGTAAAATAATAATTTTGTGATTATGGGTAATAAATTATGATAGAGTACTTGATTTTCATTATTCATTTTTGTAAAATATAATGTAATTTTGTTTATATATGTTTATGATATACAAATATTTTACTTTTAATTGTTTTGTTGTATGATTTAGTTTTTTTTAATCTTTTATTATTACTTTGATTGGTCTTGCCAAATGTGGATGTATTTGATAATTACATATTTCACTTTTATGAAGGTTTTAATTATTACATTATGTTAAGAGGTAATTATTTGTCGTGCATTCCATGGGGTACCACTAGTTTGAATAAATGACAATGATATATTTAGCCTTGAAATACCCCACCAATTGTATCAGGTCCCTAATATATCCAAAATTTAATGATGTTTTATAGCATCCAAGGCATATTTGATGGTATCTGATATGTATCCAACATATCCATTCATATCCTTATCGATAGTCGATACGTATCGGATATGGATACTCTAGCTTTGATGTAGTATCAGTGCCTCATAGCCATGTATCCTTGATGCATACATTGAGAGAAAGGAACGAAAGAAGAAAAACTAAATACAAAGATGGTCGCAATTCCAAATCACTACATCCTATCAACCTTCAACGCCCCCAAACAACAAAACAATCCAAATGAGAGAAAAATTCCCTTAGTAGCAAAAAATGGATAGATCTAAAAAAGGTAGGTTCAAAACCAACTATTCTAGATCTTTGTAGAGGTTACCTATTATGTTGAAACCACAAATACCACCATAGACTAAGGGGGGCCACACACCATGTAAAAAAAACAACTTTAGGAGGCAATTTGGCTTTCAGAGGAAAGTGAGATTAGAGGCTTCACCTAATGGGGTTATTACCTCAAGTTATGAAGTGCATATACTCACCATGGATGGTATATCTGGATATGATATACGTTTAGGATATGTGGAGATTCCTTGAGGATACCAGACATATATATTTGGGATTTGTTAGGTCTAAATATATGTTCTCTTGTTTATAAAATGGTCCATAGAAGTAAATAATCATCTAAAAAATGTAGGGACAAGACTTTATTCAGTTGAGTACTACCATTGAATTAAATAATTGAGATATACACAACAAAATAGGACCTTAATAATTGAGTTATACTCTATGTATTATGTTACGCATTGAACAAATCCCTCTTTTAAGATGACTTAATCTTGAATCTAAGATTTGGCACATCTAGGAAGTGAAAGCAGAAGACCGATTTGAATATCTCATAATAATTTGTTATATTTTAGATGAGCTATCCATCAAAAATACCAAATAAAGAACTTTATATTTGACTTTGGTCAATTACTATTTATGAAACTTGTATAATATATCTTGTACTACCAATTGCAATATCAAATAGATTTACTTGCATGAACATTAACTTTTTTTTTTTTACCTATATGGCTATACATCATTTATTAAGTTTTGTACAATACAAAAAATATGCAATTATATATTTTCATTGACATATCCTTCTGTATCCATATCCTACATTTTTTTTTCAAATCACAGTATCAGTATCGTGTTGTACTCGTAGCCTATATCATTATCTATGTTTTCTAGACCTCAAGCTTTTCCCTATTAGGGATTTCTGAATTTCAATTTTCGTTTTCTTTAGTCGAATGCGGACATTGTGTGGGAGCTCAAAAAGCATTTGCTTCAACTTTAATATTGTAAACCCAAGAGCAGGTTGAACAAAGTAATATACTTCTCTGAAGACCAAAGTCGAACCCTCAAGGAATTGTAACAAGAAAATAATCACACAAATACTGAAACAATCTTAAAAGTAAAAGATTTATTTAAGTAATTGTTGAGTAAAAATAATTAATTTAAATAATTAAAACAGTAATATAAAGATACTAGAGCATCATGTACTTCCTCTCAATTCCATATAATAATGATTAAAGACTCGAATCTTAACTTGAGACAAGAATTAGATGTCGGTTAATTCAAGTAACATATCAAGTAAGAAAACTTAAAGTTATAATCAAAAGATTATTCAGGAACCTGAATAATCAACCAATTATATTATTTTATGAAATAATGATAATCACGTCAAGCGTGGAATAACCAGTTATTTACTCGCAGAGAAATTCAAGCAATCGATGTATATGACGCAACAATTCAAGAATTTTTACAGTGAAATTTTTTTGCTAAAAGATCAGAAGTTAAATTAACAAATCATCATAAATTATTAAGCACAGAGTTAATAACAGTACCGTACTTCATTAAGAGGTTCTTCCCTAGCCATAGCTGAACCTTTTAGCTAGACATGACGAACTAAAATCAAAATAAAAAGATGAGAAAAGAATAATTATCTCTTATAAAATGAGAACATCTATTTATAATAAAATAAATCCTAGGTATAGGTAGGAGATCTAAGGTTGGCTTGATAGGAATTCTTTTTCCAAACAAAAGTCTTGTAAGGTCAAATCCCGTGCATAAAATCTTTGGCCTCGCGGGTACACAATCTGTCCAGACTTTGAACTTAAATTTTGCATATTTAGAGGCTGAATCACGAAATTATTGTGAAATACACTTTTGTAGCCCTTAAAGTCTTCTTTCCAACCCAACAAAAGTCACGTTAATCTGATATCGGAGTCAAAAGTTATGACCAAAATACTAAAGACGTGTCAAATTCTTATCTTCTAAGAAACTTTCCTAATCCAACTTTAATGAGTTTTTTTCAAACTTGCACTTTTATAAGGATTAAATTGCTGATTTATCTTCAAGTTTTCCTATCTTCCTCATGATTCTTCAATCCTTATGAGTTATAATTCTTCCTCTAGTGGTTGTTTAACTTGCATTATTCATTATTACTTTAAATCAATCAATTTACTTGCAAAATAAATCAAACAACTAGAAAAAGTATTAAACTAAAAAATCAAAGAATTTAATTCATTTAATTACAAATAATATACAATTAATCAATCGTTAAATATAATAAAATAACACTTTTGATGGTTAATCAGTATCCATCCACTAAATGTTTCAATCATGAACAACCTTTGAAAGCGAGGATCACAAACCACATTTCCTATGAATACCAACACATTGTGCCACCATGGCTCCTAAGTATTTGCAAGGTTAAAAAAGGTCCATACATTTGGCTTCAACGGATTCGGTCACACTAAAGGTTATGCCACAAAACCTACTTCTTGTCCTGGTCCTCAGGCACAGAGGGTTAACAGCCTTGTCCAGCCCCTCTGAACAAAAAAAGAGTTCTAGGTTTTTCCTTATACACTGTTGTATCCAACTGTATTAGGCACCTTATTCTAAAACACGGTAGCCCCAATGTTTACCATAATTAGGCTGCAATGTTCTCATTGTTTCTTTCAGGCATTTTCATGTGCATGGGATGGTATTTCACCCTGTAACTTCACTTCTTTAGCTATTAGTCAAGTGGTCTTGTCAAGTACATTATCAGATTTTTATCCAGAAATTGTGTTATCTCATTCTTCTTGGCTCCTTTTCCTTTAGCTCTTTTTCCTTTAACCATTGCATCGGCAAATTTGACTAGTATCTCTTGGAGTAGGCTTTTTAATAATTGACCAAAAAATAGTAGACATTGCTATTTCGAATTCTTTGGAAAACTAACGAATCAAATTGAAAATAATTGTTCATTTATCCAATGAATTTGACTTAATAAATTTGGATGGTTGTTACTTCATTGTATTAAAAATAATTAATTATTACAAAAATGTGTTCAGGTAAAATGGTTCTAAAAACTTGGGCTTGCAAATGGATATTTAATGTACCAATAAGATATTCACAGAAGAAAATAACATTATGATTTTCAATAATGTCATTAGTCAGGTTGTGTACCCTAAGCGAAATAATAGAAAGAGCAAATATCATGACTATGATAGTAAGCCTTTAAAGATCCTTAGGATGCACACTTCTTTAATAGGTAACTCTAAGCAAGATCTTCTTTTCTAAGGTGTGAGGTTGAATAGAACAATCAAGGTGGATGATCTTTGGTATTAGGGATCTAGAGTTGTTCTAAGATCTCCTAAGGTTTAGGCGGCAAGATATTACCTCACAAAAGAGATGCCCACATGAAGACTTTCCCATTTATAAATTCGGAATTAGGTTAGTCTTGGGGTCCAAGTAAACCAAAATTCACAAACAACCACTCGAGCAGTAAGAGAAGGCAGTTGCTGTTGGAATCAAAAAAGAAAATCAAACCATAACAGTGGAGCAAGGACTGCTTGAGCTGTCTATAGACAGTTCAAGTGGCTAGAGGGTGGTCTCCACTGTCCAACTCATTAGTATCTTTTGATTTTGTCCCCAAGTGTTTAGAGCAGGGTTACCTGGATCGTGGATTGCTTTGGTACGTAGTACGAATACGGGTGCGAGGTATGTTATTTTCTGTTGTACGTAGTATGATGGGGGTAGACTTAACCGATACGATAATTTGGGTCGTAGTTTGTTTTGAAATCTTATTTAGTTTGTTTTCACTATTGTCAAAAATTATATGAGTATGCATCTATATACACACATTTATATTTATGTAAGTTAATATTTATACATGTGATAGTTTTCAATATTATTTTAATTCTATGCACACACATAATTAATTAATATTTATTTTGTATTTATTTTAAAAGTATAAATCACAGTAAATAACTCATTTTTCTTTCTATTGGCCACTGTTTAGGCTTAGTGGGACATGGGCCATCTACGTTAATCTCTTATTTTATTTCTTCTATTTTTCCTTTTTTTTTTTGAGGTTTCATATATTGTGATGAGGAGTCCTACCTTGAGATGAATACTACAATTCCATGCTATGCCATGCATGCATGCAATGCCAACTCGAGTCCACTAGTTCCCATAACACATGTTATGCCATGCGTATACATCCAAACATTCCAAGTTCCCGCCATCGATTTTAGACATCCAATAACTATTTTATTAAATCTTTGTGTCTTTCTTAGGTAGGTAAATTTATGGACATCACACCACCGGTCTACCACAATGGCGCAGCATTTAAGGGCATCACACCTCTGGTTCCGAGTACATTGACACACTTTTTTGGAATTTTACCACCGGTCAAACAAGTGAATCAAGTAATCGGGCCTTGCACCCGAGGAAAAATCTATCCCTTCTTGCTATACCCGACACAATTTTTCTATACAATGTTCTATGCGACTCAAGTGGACCTTGAATCAAATTTTTCGAATCCGCCCATCAACTCACCATGTGGTGATTGACCAATCCATGCACCCACACACTCACATTTATTCCAATGTCCATGAATGTAGTGTAATTCATGCACATGCAACGTAATGTACATTTGTCATTCCCAATTCATCATAAGCTAACTACGACATGTGAGCATATGACAATATCCCATAACATCGAAGTGTCTATTATATCATGAAGCATATAATAACATTCAGTAACATCATCAAGCATGTTATATCATTCTTCATTCAAATAACACACTTGAACATCCATAAGCATTTTATCAAACAATTAGGAGACAAAACATGTAAACATATAACATACCCAACAATCCATTTCATCAAACCAAGTCAAGCAATTTCATTAAACCCAAATCATGCAAGAATTGGTTTAAACATATTCTCATACTTATTTTTCATATTCTAGCTATACTAGGTGTGTGCTATATATGAGAATTCATCTCTAATCATTCTATCCACTTCAATAACAACCCGAGGTTGAAAATAAATCTAGATAGGAGGGAATTCTACCTCTTGTAGTATATGTTTGTGTAGTAGAAGCGCCAAAGACCCCAAATCAAGCTTTCCAAGCTTTATCCTAAAATTCTCGTCTTTGAGTTTTTGGAGAAATTCACGATCTTTGGTATGGTTGCGTAACTCTCGTTACTTTATCTCTTGGCTCGAAGCAATCCAACGATTGAATTACCATTTTGCCTCTTTTAATTAAGTTTTAATTTTCTCGGTTTTACAAAATCAAACCATGGGTTCTTAGGTCTCTAGGTCCATTACCTTTGTCCTATGCTTGAATGTGCATTGGAGAACTCTTGATAAAACTTTGTTGTTTGAACTCCTCGTTTCCTTGACGCTTATGAATCTTCAACTTTAATGCATCATGACAATGAAATTAGATTGAGATTTACATAAAGGCTTCACGAAGTAGCCAATTACAATAAATTTCTAACAATCTCCCTCTTTGACAATTTCGTGACAAAATATAAGAGTAAGAAATTTAACATTACAATTCAAAACCACTTAGAACAAAACGAATTGTAAAGTAATCTCAATACTTATTATATAAGTCTCACAATCTCAAAATTAAGTACAAAGACTATCTTCTGATGAATGCTTTGAAGATTATATTCTTACCAATACATTGTGAAAAATATCATATATATATATAAATGACCTAATATACTCTTAGGTATAGAAATCACCAAGATAAGCATAGGGCATGTTCATACTAAACATCATGCGGGTGCAATATGTAACATATATAAGAAATGTTAGCCCAATATGCATGAAACCTATAGATCTAGCAAAGACATTGCACAGTTTCCCCCTTAGTTGGTATTTACAAAAGCAAATAACAAGGAAACTATATTATTTTAATGCGAAGTTTATAAATGTACTCCCCCTGAGTATGTCAACAAACTCCTCTTTATTTTGTTCCCATGCAACTAATACCTAATTAATCATAAATTTCACCCCAATTAATCCCAAATTTTCCTCCTTTTTTTGACAAAATGCCAAATCACAACAGTAACAAGTAAAGTAGAGAAACATGGTATAAAAGAGATAATCAAACAAGGGATCTAGCATAACAAGGATTTTCCAATTCTATTTTCATAATCCTAATCATCTGAAGTCTAAAATTAAACTAAGGGTTCTTAGGTCTCTAGGTCATTACTTTTGTCCTAAGTTTGAATGTGCATCAAAGAACTCTTGATAAGATTTTGTAGCTTGAACTCCT
>CM042186.1:6317152-6331070 GCA_023539305.1 Ilex asprella | reverse complement strand
GGAAGGAGGGAGGGAGGGAGGGAGAGAGAGAGGGGCATTGTTCTTTGCTGGTCAGTGAAGGCTCATGTGAGAGAAAAAGAGAGTTGTTGTCAACGACAGGAAAGGGACCAGTAGAGTAATTCAAATAGGATTAATATGCAATTAATTTTGAAGGATAAGAATATCATATTTGCATTGTTAAAGGATAAAAATGGAAAACAAAATATTTTTCAATATGTTGATATTTTAAAGTAATATATATTAATGTTTTTTGCTCACTAGCTACATTTGCATTTCTTTTGAGTCAATGCAATAATATATAATGCCATGAGACCTCTACTTTTTAGTAAATGTTTATGCGTTTGAAAACTAATGCATAAACCCACAACATTTGACAGGTCGTTAAGTTAGTACACAATCAGTTGAATTATTACAATGTAAGTATCGCTTCATCGTAATTTTTTTAATTTTTTTTAATATTTTATTGTGTTTACATTTGTAAGTGCATGTTACAGGGGCGAAGACGAGGGCAGGAAAAACACAAGAAAAGCCAAAACTTATAAAGCGCCAAAAAACTAAAAAGGTTACTGCCAAGCTTAAACTTTCAATCATTTCAATTTTTTTTATTCACTATCTTAAACTTGTAATTTTTTTTTCAGGATTTTCTTCGAACTCGATGCTTGTCTTTCATACTAGTTAAAATAATTGGAGCACATAGATATATAAAAAATGAAGGTGTTAAGGAAATGAGATTAGAGGGTTTATTAAGTCTGTATATCCATTGGTTCAAAAGGGGTTTATGTGAATGAATATTGAGCAGATTTGACCCCGATACATGTATTATGAACGTGTACAACTAATCTTTTATTTTTACTCCATTGGATGTCGAATGGATCTTGAAGTTACATTATGAAGGAGTTGAATTGCAGATGATTGGCTTCCCAAAATGAATAGAGGATCTTAAAAATTCAATTTTTGATGGTAAAAAAGAGTTATTGTTGCATGACATAGGGTCTAGTCTAGAGAAATTAAATGAAGATTCCGAAGAATTTCGGCATTTGTTTGTTCTATTTGTTGTGGGGAGATTTCTGAGTCTCACAATAAAGGCCACTGTCACTGTATCCCTCATCCACATGCTTTTGGACGTCTCATTTTTAGGGGGTGGGAATTGGACAAAATTTGTGTTTGATTCCATCATTGCGGGGGTACAACATTACAAGTCGAGACAACGCACCAGTGTCAATGGTTGCATTTTTGTCCTTATGGTAATATATTTATATTTGGTTAATGTTGGTTACCCAAATTTTTTATGCACTTTTATTTTTATTAATCGTATGTTGTGTGTTATATAGATTTTCTACCTTTAGTGTGCGACACAAATAAGAGAGACTATGGCCCCATTGGTGTCCCAACCAACCCTCCGCATTGGATCATGGAGTGATGAAGAAATAAGAAATTGCATACAGCGACTACAAAAGTTAGGAGGTTACAAAAATAACAAGGTCAATCAGTGTGATTTTCGCACAACAATCTAATTTTTTGTTAGTTTATTCATGAAATTTAATTATATGTTACTTATCACATACGATATTTAACATGCTTGAATTAGATTAAAGTCGCATTTGCTAAGGTGCGCTCTAATTCACTAGAAGTCAATAGAGGTCCAACGGTGTTTCGTCACCAAGTAGGTGTATTATTCAACACTTACTCCTAACAACTGTATTTTCAATGGTGATTGTTCAATTAACAAACATTTTTCATTTGCTTAGGAAATTGAAGCAAGACTTATTAAATTAGAGGTAGATCCTCCATCAAGCAAGCCATGCGTGGGAGTCAACAAAAGTGTATACAAAACTTGATTCAATAAAGAATTTTATACAAGAGCTTTTTGGTCGATTGAACAATTTTTGTAACAAGTGGAAAGAAAAAGTCCTCTTGGTTGATAATGGAGAGGCGAGTGTATCGGAAGTATGTTTGTTCTATTGTTTCAGGAATTGTCTACTATTTTATACATTTTTAATTTTAATATTGAAATTTTGTGCGCATAACATTGGCAAGACTAATATGTTGATTACACTGATCCTCCTCCTCTTGAAGGTGGGTACTCTCACATCGAAACCTATCAAGATTTCCACGAGCGAAATTTATGGGCGTATATACTGAACACCCAGTTGAGCAAAGAGTAAGTGAATTCTAAAATTTGTCAAAACAAGTATATATGTCATAATTTGTACGTGACACATGTGAATTATAATGTGACTTTAATAAGTAGGGAGGAGTTGCTGGGGTTCGATGAAAACCACTATTTTTTCAAGCGATTAGATTTGCAATCCTTAGGTGAAAAAGAATGGGTGCGCGATTCTGTAAGTGCATTACCTCTCTTGCCCTTACTATCTTCAATTATTATGTGGGATTTAAAGTATTCCCTAAATGACACTTAACTTCTTGTTTACTTAACAGGTAATAAGTGCACTATCTTTGATTATGTCGGATGGTGAAAACTCGATAACATCACGAAAAGAGAACGATGGTATTTGCCGACATGATTTTCGGTAAAGTCTTTCAACTCATTTGTGTTGTGCACTGCTTGTACATACAAAGCATTTACATTTGCTTATGATTTTTATATTATGATTGTTTTTTGAAGCAACAAGCTATTGCAGTAGAGTTGTCAGATAATGATCTCTTGGATGTTAAATTCAAATCCAACTATGACCATTTCATTCGCAACATTAACAAATGTGATAAGGTTTGACATTGCTACTTATGTTATATTCGCCCTCCTTATTAATAAATGGATGTTTATGATGTCTCAATGATCATTGTTTTACATGTTTTATACTGTAGATATATGTACCCATGAATGATAGGGACATTCATTGGTACTTGATATATGTAGAGAATAAGGTCATGATTCTTGATATATTGTAATAGATGTAGAGAATAAGGTCATGATTCTTGATATATTGCGTGATCTCCACAAGAAACATAATCGATTTACACAGGCTGCGAAAACGATAAAGTCTATGTACTCCAAGTAAATTTTGTGAAATGTGTAATCTAAATATTTATCATCTACATACTTTGTACTCGTGAACAGGTGAATGTACTGCATCGTCTAATTGCTAAGTTATTGGAAGAGGTCACCCCAATTGACAAATGGTCTATCATTACACAAAGATGGGTGTCGATACAAAACAATGGTTACGATTGTGAAATGTACATCATCAAGATGATTTGGGCACCATATTTGGGTCAAAAAATTTCTATAAGGGTATATAGTACACAAAATATTGTAGTACCTCATATAGTGTCGTTTTAAAACCATTATAGAATGTGGTTTTCTAATATGTTAATGCACATGTTTTCTTATTTTTGTAGGAACCTAGTATAGAAACGCGCATGAAGTTGCCTATCAGTCTTGTAACACACACCTTGCCAACAAAAATAGTGACAAGACAATATTTAGAGCATCACTATTTGGATGATATTGAGGGTGTGCATCCTGAGCATCTTTATCTTATTTTCAGTTTTTGTGGTCAAATTTAATGTATGTCAATGATTCTTGCAGATGGAGTTACACTTATCTCTTCACGAACGAACTTGTCCCTATTGGATTTGGGTGGCTTACACTGATCAAGCTCTCTCCATTCAACAGTGTGTTTCTCCCTCTTTATTCTCTCTACTCACTCTTCCCTTCACACTAGCTATGTCTTCCTTCTCTCTATCTCTCCACTTCTTTTTGTTCCTATCACAATCACACAGACACACACGATAGGCTCCATTTCTGTTTTGGGGTTTTCACAAAACACACAGGATTCGTTGCCGTCTTCTTCTATCGAATTGTTGCTGCTTACAATGCAAACGATTGCTGGATTTGTGGAGTATTTCTTGGTGATTGGGTCGTGGTTTGATTGATTTATTGTGTTTTTCATCCTTTTCATATAATCGATAGCTTGAAATCTAAATCGTTACTTTCACTGTTGCTAGACATCAACAATGCATTTATCATTGCAACACTTATATGAGATCATGGACAGGTCAGTTTTTGAGAAAGGCCTCAATCAATGTGTTGGACCTTCTTAGTGAAATTCATTTGGTTGATCATTTGTTTTGCTGTAGATGACTATGTTTAGTTAAGAAATGGTGATGTTTTTCTGATCATTTTCTGGTAAATTTTCTATATTTCTTGATGACTACGTTTGTTGTAAATTGATATGCATTTTGTGTCTAGTTATTGCTCATGAGTATATTTGCTAGAAGCTTTTGTGTGTTGCCGATATATGGTATTGACTCTGGCATTTGATCAAGCTTACTATGTTGTTGTCCAAAGTTGGGTTTCAAAAAATTTTACGATCGGATGGTAATAAGCTAAGCTAAAAAATTGTTTTAGTAGCTTATAGGGTTATTTTTCACTTTTTATTGTGAATTCATTTTCAAAATTGTGAATTTGCAGTGTGGTTCTCTTTCCCGTGGCTGTCACATTTTTTGTCACATGGTGGTTTGTTCAGTTTGTTGATGGTTTCTTCAGCCCCATATATGAAAAACTGGAGATTGACATATTTGGTGAGGCTGCAAATCTGTGATTGATGTTCATAATTTCATGTGATTTACTAGGCCTTTTTTGTTTATACATGGTTTCATGAGTATTGAGTTGTATTGATTACTTAAGAACATAATCTATGGGGTGTAGGAAAACATTTTTTATGGTTTGGCCATGCAAGTTGTTTATGCGAGCAACTGGAGTTTGTTCCTCGACAAGAAAATGAATTAAATAGGGTTTGTTGGATTTTTAGATGTTAGGGTTTTTGTTAGTCAAATGAGTTGGGATGTTACGTTCTAGAATTTGATTTCGTTATGTTTGATTCTTTGGTCAGTGTCTAAATTTAAATGGGTAAAAACTTCTGTGTTAATTTGAATTTTTTTGTTCAGATTGTGAGTTGATGTTGAACTGTTTTGATGTTGGGGAAAAAATATTTTATGTGCATATGTATTTTGATGTTGAATGAGTTTTTCAATTTTTGAAATATTTAACTCTAATTTTTGCTCCTTAGTTCTAAACAATTTGAAATTTGTTTAATTTGTCAGCTCTTTTTTTTTATGTCCTTTGTTAATGCTATCTTCTTCTACAAGTGCATTCAATTTCTTATACAATGCCATTCTTTTTGTGTTTACTTTGGTAGATGTGATGAATAGTGATAATTTTAGGACAATAATTGTAATGAAAGTTGTGTTGATAAAAATAATTAGGATAAAAGGTATATGCTTGATCTTTGAGGTGGAGGATCGTAAAATTAATACATTTGAAAGTTGATTGATGAAAATTTTGTTGTATTTTTTTGGGGAAGTTATTGTAAGTGCATATTCATGTCTGATGAAAATCAATACTTTATATGTATGAATTTTTTTTCCATCCTTTTATATTAACTTCTTTTCATTTTTTCCAATATGGTTCCTTGATTTGATCAAAAAAAAAAAACAATGGTTCCTTGATATTTTACCTTCAAGATAGAAGATTACTAATTTTATTAATGGCTTTTTCCATTTCATATTTCCTTTTGTGAGTAAAATTGTTATATGTTAATACATGCACCTATATAGGTATATTTGGTGGACTATTAAATGAGTCCTATGTAGAAGCTATAACAACTCAAATGGAGGCTTTGGGGGATATGGATCCCAGAATTAAACGCAAGTATATTTTCATGTTAGTGTATATAGAAGTTAGATGACGCGTAGAGTACTTTATTTTTAGTTATTTGAATCCTTTTTATTGGTTATTATTGCGCATGGAATACTATTATTTTTTGGGGTTCTATCACTGCTAACTTTTGGTCCATTTTGAGGTGGTAATCAATGGACCAAAAGTTACATAGGTGCATGGGTTTATAATTTTATTTGATGTTACCTTTCTAATTCCATCACACAACTCTATTTTTAATTTTATTTTATGCTGGTTGGTTTAGCAAGGGTTTTTGTTCTATTATTTGTTTAGGTTCATTTTACAATTAGTTTAGATTCGAGTTGTGATGTGAGCTTTCTAAGAAGGTTTGATTTCATGAAAATTTAGGTTTAGTTTTCAAATAAGGTTGTGATTACCTTGGGTTTGATTTTGCTATGGTTTGATTTGATTTGAATTTTAGGTTTGATTACTTTATTGGAATCTTGAATTGGGGATTGTGAGTTCTTATTTGATTTTAGTTGATGTTACATTGCTTGGTTTCCTTGAAACTTGCAATTGAATTTGAGGTTTATATCAATTCAATTGGATTTCTTTTTTGAGTTATTTTATTTTTATTACTTTTCTTGGGATTGTTTAATTATTTGGGATTGTTCAATTTTGTAGCCACACAAAATTGGATACAAAAAATTGTGTAGAGAGTGAAGCTGCTTGCCCACTACATTTGTTGAATATCAAGGATTGGGTGCTTGAAAGCCATGGTTACAGGTTAGGGCAGCGGTGGGGGTGTGTTTTCTACAAGTGTGGTGTCTATATGTATTTATTGACAACAACTATGAAAGAGAACTCTCTTGGATGTCAAGTATGTTTGCTATTCTTTATTTTGGAGATATGCTTGGTGGCTTCATGGATTCCATTTAAGTATAAATTGAGTTATTTGGAATGGTGATTTTGTGGAAAATAGAGTAGGAATGTTATGATTATTATATATAATTTTGATGGTTATATGTTTTGTTTGAATTATGATATTTTTTATGTAGTTAGTTTTGAATTTTTTTCTGTGATTTGTTTGGTTCATTGAGTAAATTTTTCTTGAGATTGATTATGTGACGAGTTGTAACCTTCCCCAAACAATTGGCAACTATAAAAAATGGTAATCTTACCAAAACAAATGGTGACCTTATAAGAAAATTGGTATTTTTGATAAAAACAAGTGGTAATTTTCCCTAAAAATTGGTAATATTATCCCAAAAATAGTGATTATTTTATCTCAAAAAGTGGTAATCATACCAAAAAAGCTTTATTCTTATCAAAAAAAGTGGTAAATTTTGCATGATAACAATTTTTCTATTTTTTTTTTATACTATAACAGCGATAAAACACCCACAACAATGGTAAAAATGTATAGAAATGTTATTAATGGAGTATAACTGTAATCCACAACCATTGTTAATGTTATTTTATTTTTAATCTCTAACCATAATTGCTGGCCAAACCTCATTTTAAGTTGATGCATAGCAATAAAACCTGTCCACATAATTCTCTCCTCAATTTAATGAGCATCAACTACTTGTAATTTTCATCTCTTAGCTTAGCAAATAACAATCATTGTGATCGTGGGTACTCACAAACCAATCCTGTCAATCTTGATCAAACAGTTTCTACACCCTGAGAAAGTAAACTATAAAAAGGTATGTGACACGTGATCTCCAGTATTTTGCTTGCCATTTATTTTGGATAAATTTTCAGGATTTTTTCTAATACCGTACCACAAATACAAGTGTTGAATGTACTGTTTTTTCTAGTACTGTACCTCAATCGATTCAATTTTTACACATTGGTATCATTGTAGATTTAACTCATGAAATGAATCGTAATAGGTTGGACAAATGAAAGAATGTCGTTGTAAATTTGAATGAAGATCCCATAGAGAGTGAAATGCATGTGTTTGGTAACTATGGCAATGAATATGAGATTCTTCATGGAGAATTCAGTGACAATAGAGATAAGTCAAGTAGCTAGAGAGAAAGACGTCGTACTGGGAAATACGTTACATGAATTAACAGTTGAAGAAGTCCTTGAAATGAAATTTAACTCGGAAGATGAGACGAGTGATTTTATAACACATACGCTAAGTTTATAGGTTTTAGTGCCCAAAAAGATGACTTGAAATATGACAAAAATCACATTCCGATGTCAAGAAAATGGGTTTTTTTTTTAATCTGAGGAAATGGGTTTGTTCAAGATAAGGTTTTTGAACTGTGAAATACTTAGATCGAGATAAAAGGGCAAGGGAACCTAGAGGATTGACAAAAGTGGGTTGTCTAGCAAGATTCCGAGTTAAGTATGACAGGAAGTCATAAACATGGGTAGTAAAAGAGTTCTTGACAAATCATAATCATCCTTTGGTTCCACCAGGTGATGTGTCATTCATTCGCTCACACCATCGTGTGAAAAGCCTAGACAAAGCGCAAGCAACAACACTACGCAGTGTTGGCATACTCACTAGCCAAATAAGAGATTTTATGTTATATCAATCAAGCGGATACCACAAAGTTGGGTTTATAAGAAAGGATATGTATAACGATGTTGCAGTCCAACATAGAAAGGAAATGAAAGATGGGGATGCTGAAGAGGCTTCAGCATACTAGAGTGCCAAAGAGGAGTCAAACTCATTATTTTATTTCAGGTACAACATTGATGATGATAATTCATTAAATTGCCTATTTTGGGTGGATTCAACTTCTCGTGTGGACTATTCATGTTTTAGGGATGTTATGATATTTGATACAACATACAACACAAATGCATACAAAAAAACTTTTGTCATACTTGCAGGTTAAACCACCACAACACTGCTTGTATTTTTGGATGTGCATTACTTACAAATGAGACTGTGGACACATTTATGTGGGTGTTGGAGACATTTCTCGATACAATAAATAATAAGAAGCCTATATCAGTTGTGACCGATGGTGATAAAGCCATGGCCACCGCAATCAAAAAAAAAATATTTCCAAATACAAAACACAGGCTATGCAGATGACATTTGGAGAGAAATGCGCTTCAAAATATTCATGCTAAAAATTTGTTTATGAGTTCAAGAAATGTATGTGCATGCAATGTACACATGAGGAATTTGACTTAATGTAGGAATCAATTGAATAGTCATTTGGACTGGAGGATAACAATTGAATAGCAGATGTGTACACAAAGCGTTCAAAATGGGTTGAAGTATTCTTGCGGGGTCATTTCTTTGGGTACTTAAAAAACATGCAATGCGCTTGAATGTTTACTTGAATCGTTTCCTAAAAACAAGGCTTCATTTGTATGAGTTTGTTAGACAACACGAATGTCAAATGCAACTACATGAAATTAGAATTTGTTGGGCTTCCTTACTAACACATCATTACAGTTATGAAAAATGAACACATCAAAGAGTTCCCATCGAGTACTATTCTAAAGCGATGAACAATTAACGCAAAATCAGCTTGTCCAAATACGGGTATGCTTCAAACGTTAAGAACCTTATCAATTTCTTGTCGATATACTGGATTAATGTCAATGTGTAGCCGAATGTGTTACCACGCTATACAATTGCCTTAGTACGCAAATAAGGTAAGAACTACAATAAATGCAGTAACCAATCGCTTTAAACAACATCATGATACCAGTGAGGCAACACATGCTTCATCATCGCAGCACAAAGTGAATGGGAATGTGTTGAAAAGAAATTTTGGTTTTGTCAATCCAAAGACAGTGACGACTAAAAGAAATTCAGGGCATATATGAAAGAACATTCCAATAGCTCCGCAAAGATGTAGCAAATGTCACTGGACATACTATTCATAAGTGTCCCCAGATTACGGCATGCGGACGACCCATACAATGACATGCTATTTTCACAACCTGGTGGCTCCTAACAACCCATGCCATCAACTGAGGAAGGAGATCATTGGAATCCTACTTACAATTACAATGAACTCCAATATCAAGTTGGTAAACTACTTATCTTTCATTACTTTGGAAAATTCAGTACATACAAAATAATGATATATCTATTTTTGTTTATTTACAGCAAGTGATCCCTGATTTTGATTCAAATATGCACAGACATTACATTATTACATGTTGAAACAATGTCGAGGGGTGCATGTCGAGGGGTGCATGACTCCATGTATTCCAGTTGGCATTTTTTTTTATTAACTGTTTCACCATCACATTATAATAACGTACTCAATACTTCATGCAGTATAACATGTACACATTTGGGCACTAGACAAATCAGAGATAATCAACCATTGACTCTACAGCAGGTGACCACATAATCCATTTTCCTTAAGTTACGTGGAAGGTGCAACCCTCTTTTTCCTGTATAGATGACAAGGGCAAAAGGAAGGAAGCAGTCTAAAAATTCAATATGTTGTTTGGAATATAATCCCACCTAATGTCCAAAGCTCAAATTTGTCTCCAAGTTGTAGATTAATTCATTGTTTAAAATCATATAAACATAAACGTATACACAAAACTTACACACTGTACCAAATTCAAAATCCATAAAACCACAATAAGCTTATAACTACTAGCCAATATATTTAACAACCATGCTCATAACATCTACAACACACTGGCCAAAAGATTCTTGCACTTTACAACAAAAAAGAACAAAATCCAAAACCAATGTGTCATTTGTTGATGTACTCTTTAAAGTCCTTACAAAAACCATCTAACTTTGTCTCTAGACACTGGAAAGACCCCTTCATTTCATCCTCAAACTTTTCAAATTGGGCCTCCAACTCTTTAACCATTTTCTGAAGTGTTTGTCTAACCATACTCGTATCAACGATAGAATCAGATTGACCAACCACAACCTGAGACTCTGTTGATCACTGTTTCAGACGAAGAGCCCGTTTTGCACTCCCACACTTTATTTAGTGTACCAATACCCATTGCATTCATCGGGTTTATAAAACTATCACTCTGCTCAAATTCAACTCCAAAATACTTCAAAAACTTGGAAATTAAGATTGAAAATGGAACACTTGGCCTACAATTCTCCATCTTAGATGTTTCAAGAATATGGTTGAATATGTAAAGAGGTAGATCAATACAAACCCCTCTCCCAATAACATATAACAGTTAGGCTGTATCGTAACCAATCTCAATAGTATGTTTCTTCGGATGTATATTACAAGCAACAATGCGGTTTAAGATCCTATAGGTCGGTGTAAGGTCTTTGTGAGCAATTTTATTTTCTCATTCTCCCAAGGGACACTCCTAATGCAAATATGTCGAATAGTCGTCGTCATGTCGGTGAACTACTCCTTAGTTGCATATGGAAAGACAATGAAATTCTCAAGAATGTCGGGTTTATGAATTTTTAATATATTTGAGATTTGAAATAAGATCAAGGGAAATGGTGATGAATTTCTTCCTAACCCATGACTTAAATGTCAAATCATTCTCCATGTAGTCATGATTATTTGCATAAAATAACTTAATCAGATCAATGTATGCTTTATCTTCCCCATATTCACATCAAACAGAGGATCCCAATTCTAAGCACAAAGGATTTTAGGGGAATCCACTCTGCCTACTAGCTCATCGAGACAAAACACCATGCTCAAGTAATAGAGGATGTTTAACAATGAATTTATCATACCTCTTCTTAGCATCTTTGTCCACGAAGATTTTTGCATTACAAGAACTCCGTCTGATATCCACCTTTTTCCTTTTCTATGTCTCTCTACTAGCCATCAATAAAGCTACAAATAACACCATAGAAGATCGTATCAGCAAGCTCAGCAATGCATTTGTACCTTCTCCTTTCTTCGTCTCTCCTTCCAATAGTACTCGATGCTTTTCTTCATACACAAATGAAAATTCCTTTTTTCGACTCTTCCTTTACTTCGCTAATAATTGATCCAAAGCTTTGAGATGGTTGGCGAACTCAAACGGATGAAGGAGATTTGGGGTGTTGGGCAATTTAGGGTTTAATGGAATTGGGCGATTTGGAATGGCTTTGGAAGAAGACGCGATTTAGGGTTTATTTCAGGATTTGAGGATTTATTTGGGTATCCTCTGATCTTAATACCCCCCACAACAACACTCCTAATAGTTACTATTTATGGGCATTTAAGTAAATCCTCCATATACCGATCAATCAAAAGTTAAAGTGATCGATCACAAACCCACATTACATAATTCTGCTACTTCAACTAATAAACCTGCAACAATTTGATCGATCACTCAATATTAGTGATCGATCAAATTCATTCCATTTACAAAGTCACTTCTCGGTTCTATCAAATTTAATAAGCGATCGATCAAAAGTCATATACTTTTTTTTCCTTTTTCATACACTACAAGTTACTTTTTAAAGGCATTTCAATAAATCCACCAGATTCTGATTGATCATAACTCCACAGTACTTAATATTTCTACTTCAAATAATAAACCTGCAACTATTTGATTGATCACTAATATTAGTGATCAATCAAAATCATTATGTTCAAAAACCTTCTTACATGTGCTATCAAATTTAATAATCGTTCGATCAAATTCTTTGTCATTGTGCATTTACGTTTTAGTTTGTAAAACTATGCATACATCTTGTTATATTAACTCATGTATTAGTAAAATTTGCCTACTAACTAGTAACTGGGTCCAATAATATCTTTTTTTATCCTACAATATAGTATATTTACCCATAAATGTTGTAACTTTCCTCATTTGTCGTAAATTTAACCATAATATTTTTAATTTAACCAATACTATTGTAAAGTCATCATTTACTTCGTAATTTTCTCCACTAATGTTGTTATTAATTAAACTACACATAATTACCTTCTAAACTACTAACTTTGTCCACAATTCTTGTAATCTTACCCTCAATAGGGGTATACATGCATACCCTTAATTATGGCCACTCATTCTAAATTATGATAACTCTTCCCACAAATCTTGTAATTGCTATTCCAACCGTTGTAAATTCGCATCCTTAAGAATACATTTTTTGTTGTAAATTTACTCATTTCTATTGTAAATATACCACTAGATTTGTAATTGTCCCTATTACTATTGTACATTTCTCACTGATGTTATAAATATACCATTGGCTTTGTAATTGTGCCTACTACTATTGTAAATCTCCCATTCCTACTATAATTTTATGCCCTGTTTGGTTGGAGGGAAAATAAGGAGGAGGAAAAATGGAGGAAGGAAAGTGAGAGGGAAGAAAAATCTTTTCATTGTTTGGTATGGAAGGAAAATGGGAGGAAATGAAAAATGAAAAGGAAATGCTTTCCCTTGGGCCCACCAAACATTTTCTCCCCAAAAATGGGCGAAAAATAGACTAAAAATGGAGGGAAGATGGTTTTTTTGTGAATTGACTATTTTACCCACCACTCTCTGCTTCCAGTGTTCACCACCAACGAGCCAAGCCATTGTCGCCTCCACCGGTGATTCAAGAGAGAGAGAACCAGATCCTCTCTTTGTCAAGAGAGAAAGACAGAGGGAAAAGGAAATGGAAAAGAAGATCTAATACCCAAATGAGCATTTTTCAAACCCCTGATGGAACTAATCGGACTGGTTTCCATGAAAAGCAAATTCACTCCCTTTTGAAACTACAGACAGAGAAGAAAAATTAAAATAATTGCAAGGCATAACTGTTAAAATCGATGACGCAAAAAGCCCTAGCATCATCGGAGAAACCCCCCCTTTCTTCTTCTTCGTCATCGCAGAAGCCCTAGTAGCATCGCAGATGAGTCAAAAACTCAAATCCCTCTCAGCGATCCCTCCCAGTAAGCCTTCAACGAACAACATGGACTCCCAGACCACCATCGTCTCTCTCTCTCTCTTTCTCCCCCACCCAGACCCCCATCATCGCAGGAAGGTCTAATTTTTTTAATTATATAATTTTTAGTATTTAGTATTTACCACATAATATAATTATAACTTAACTTATTAAGTTTGTTTTTATATATGTAATGGAAGATTTAATAATTAAATGTACATAATGAAAAAAATACATATAATTTCTAATTAGATACACATTAAATAATTAAATGAAGAATTTCTTTATAAGTAAATTTTATTTCAATAAATGATACAATAGAACATAAATTTTAGTTGTAAAATTTAAAATATTTAATATTTCATCTTTGATTGGAGTATTTTTTGTCTAAGTATCATATTTTAAACTTAAAAATGATCTAAATATTATATACTTATAAACTTTAGGGGGTTTAAATATTATAT
>CM042186.1:6295092-6305973 GCA_023539305.1 Ilex asprella | reverse complement strand
AATCATCAAAATAGGTATGAATTAACTAATCACAACCACTGTTCATGTTCCAACAGATGCTCTTCATGATAGTTAAAATGTATTTTTGCTACAGTAATTCTCTAAATATAGAAAATCACTGTAGCAATAAGTAAACATAAATATATATTATTTCCTATCTCTTCCTCTCATTTCTTCCTTTCTCTCTCTTCCTGTCTTTTATTATTTCCAAAAAAAATAATATAAAAGGAATGAGAAATAATATTTAAAATGAGTAGTTAAAAATATAGAGAATATGTTGGAGTGTGTATTGAAAAAGTGAGTAGCTAAAATAGAAAAAGTTATTTTTTGGGTAGACTGGATTTGACAGATTTAAGTTTTCTAATTTGTTGCGATTTAGGTCTCCTTGTCAAACTCTTGTTTGTAACAAATATATGGAGATAGAGACACAAAATTGGAAGTTTTATAATCCTTCATCTACTTATTCTTCTTATTTCATTGCTTTTATGTCTTTGAATTGCTAAATCTCAAAACTAAAGTTAGGGGTAATTCTTTCAATAAAGTATGGTATTTATTTTATTAGTTCAAAATTTTTAATCTTACTATCATTAAAAGTGAAATACTATTGTGTAAAAATTTGGGAGCCTTATTTGATAATCTAATGTATTGTCATGATGGTATTAACAATGAATCTCAATATTTAATTCAGTCTATTTTCCTAAACCAATGGCAGTGATGCATTTGGTCCTTAATCAGGTCTCCAAATTAAGTAAATATTGTATTATTATTTGTTAAATTTTTTGTCCCAACCAAGTCAAATTTCTGGCTCTGCCTCTTTTCATATATATCCCTAGGTATGTGTGTATATATAAATATATATGATGATACCAAAAATTGGTAAAGGTTGAGCTCGGACCCACCCACTCGGGTATCTAAGCTCAGACCACGCAGCTCATGATAAGTAGTATGGGGTGCGCAGATCGGTGATCCCCAACAATGAGATCCTTGTGGGCATGGTGGCAACGACAACTGGCATCTTCCAGAAAGTCGTGTGTAACTTGCAACAACCCAACATTCTGGCAGATGAGTCGTAATCGCTTCAACACTGTCAACTCTGATTACACAAAGAGAGCGTCAGTTACGAGGCAAGGCAATCACGCAAGATATCTGAAGATTATAAATAGGGGTTAAATCCCTCACAATGTATTAAAGTAATTTATCTACACTATTATCCAGTGTAATCTTCTCCCTTGGTTAATAAAAGACTCCCATAGGAGCAAGAGACTCCATTAAAATGGATTAGCCGAACTCTCAAGCTGGTGAACCACTATAAATCTTTTGTTACTCAAATTGTATTGCCTAAACACCAAGAACTTAGGAGCTCTGATTGGACATTCCAATGATCTCCAAACCTCTAGATAACACAACCCTACTCTTGTAGAACATCACCATCAATATATATATACCACATAATGATAAGGGTGACGGTGAAATTCAACTCAAAGACCACATGCTTTGATATCATATGAAATCACCAGTTACTTTAAAAGCTTAAGAGAGAAGGTATAAGATAAGTAGTTATGCATTTTGACAGCAAAAAATGTACCAATTTTCTAGTCTTGATGTTTTCAGTTTTTTTTTTTGATCAAGTCTTGATGTTAGTTACAAAGGCTCATAACTAATTCGGTAACTTTCTTGCAGTGAGATTTTTGTGTATGTTATTCTGTCTTGGTGTTAGTTCTTCATACTTACGTCTAATTTTCAGAAACCAAACACTATGGCCTATGATTCACAGGCTTGTAAAAGGGAATGGTTTTACCATTTAACAATATAGGATTTGCCATTGAACTGAACAGGTTTTGCTTAGAATAGTGATATAAGAAACACCCATGCTGAGCATGTCTTTTCATCATTTATTGTGGTGTTGGCACAACACTTATTTCAATACCAGTGGGTTCACTTCACATTGTTGAATTGTACTCAGTTGTTTTGTCCATCTTCATATTCAATCCTTATCATATCCAAATAGGATTTTCCGGGGCGTACGATATACGAGACAATTAATCCTGACCCTTGAAGAGAGGATTAACGAAAATTCCCCTACGCGTGCATAACCATGCCCAAGGTACATTAAATGGTTATGCAGAGGCATGGGGTGTATTCATTGCTCGGCGGGGCTGGGATGTGTGCATTAAGTACTCGAGGACCCTGCAAAAGCTTCTGGTACAGGAAGAAGTAGACACTCTGATTGAGGTCTATGCACCAGATACTGTCCTTTGCACGAACCAACCAAGTGTTTTCCCTCCAAGGGGACCCAGTTGTCCACCTTGATCCACTCCTAGAAGGTATAAATAGCACCCTTAAGATCAAAGCTCAAGTGTGCAACCCCTTGCCCAAGCAATAGAACAATGCTATCAAACCCTTCTTTAGATACTGACTTGAGCATCGGAAGGGTTATGCCAAAAAATACTTCGGTGCCCTTCTAACCCTCTTTTCTTGAGTGATAGGACTCTGTTCGAGAGTTGACTCGTGAGTTGGTCATTTATAAAGAGTTCCATTACTGTTCACCACATTTCTTCCTCAAGGTCCTTCTTGCTACTTCATAGATGTTCAATGTGGGACACACGACTTTTCAGACAAATTCGAGCTCATCAGGGGAGAGATCTGACATCTCATGTATTGTGCGAGAGAAAATACCATAGAGACGAAGAGGACCTGAGGTCCAAACTAGACCTAAAGAGGACGAAGAGGACAGTGCGAGAGAAAATGCCATTCGTGACTACGACGACAATATTGACGACGAAGCCATCCAGTCACCATTCACTAATAACATTAGAGAGGTGGAAGTGCCAAAGAAGTTCGGCATACCACAGTTCAAGGTTTACAATCAATGTTTTGATCCCGAGGCTCACCTTCGACAGTATAAGCAACTGATGTTGTTGTATCACTCAGATCATAGGTTGTTGTGTTGGGTCAAAACTTTCCCACCGAACAACATAGGGTCCTGGAAAGAACTAACCAGACAATTATCTGTGCAATTCATCACCAGGAACAAATGCCCCAAAGATGTGGGATCCCTGTTAACCCTTCAGAGGATAGAAGGTGAGACGTTTTTCGATTTGGGTTGTCCCGAGATATAAAGCTTTATAGATCCCTGACAAAGCGGACACCGATGGACATAGGTGAATTAATGGCCCGTATTAACAAGTACTCAAAGGTGGAGGACGAGTTGACGGGGAGTCAGGGAAAAAATCTAGCCCCAAAGAAAAAAGACCACTATAAATAAAGACCTCCGAGTACTAGGTAAGAAAATTCAATTATAGTCTATTCACTTCATACTCTTCTTCAACTTGCGATATGACTTAAGCATTGGAGTCTTTTGGGTCACCTCCGATCATCAATTCACCTAGCTTTCGTTTGTCTTGCAAGTCACTCAAGGCTTCCTTATCGTCATCTCTGTTTCGTATAAGGTGGTGATTCCTTGTGCAAAATTCTCCCCCCACAAATGAAGTTTATCTTCAGAGTAACAGTGTGCTTACCAAATGTTTCTTACCAAATGTTTCACCAAATGAACGAGGGTGATTAGATTAGTAAATGGGACTCACAGATCCATTCCGTATTGATTTAGTAAACAAAATTTGATAAAACTTTTGGCAAGAGTAACACTGCTCTTATCCTCACTGGTTTACTTATAGGGGTCGGTTGGTTCATGGAAAAGGTTGGATAAATGATTGGGATTGAGAAAAATAATCCGAGCATCCACATATCCCATATTTAATTTACTTTTAAACATTCAAATTTACAAATAGGGTTTTTCTCGGACCAGTTCGTATAGTACATTTAGCTTGCATTTATACTTGGGGATGAGTTTTAAAAAGGTCTAAATTATTGCTATTAGGATTGGAATATAAATTACTAATGCAACCTTGCATTAAATCAAAAACTTCATTAGACAAAAGACACTTGGCCTCTTTGGAACTAAATTTTTTTTAAGTAAAAAACCGCGCCTTTAAGAGCTTCGCAAAAAAATTTAAAAACATCCCCTAGAGTCTTTTGAGATATTCTTTAAAAAGTTTTTTCGGGTCCCAAAAGCTGAATCATAAACTGGTAAAAAAACCAAGGTCCAAACAAACCCGATTTATTTTATTCCAAAATGCTTAAAAACTACCCATCTAAAACCGGATCTATCAGTCAGACTTATATTACACTTAAAATATATAGATTCCAATATTTCCTATACAAATCCACCATCTCTCCTGTACAGAATAATCTATTTACAACTATAAACAGAGGTACCAAAAGAGAGGTAGAAATGGAAAGGGGCACTAAAAGTATTGCAGTGCAACGAGATAAAATCTACCCTTCTCCATCTCAATTCAAAATCGTCTCATCGTCCTCATATACTAGATGATCATCCTTTATATACAAACCAAGTCGTTCCAAAGGATTCGCAGTGCGACCCCCCTTCACTGCTCCCAATACGATTCCAGACCACCCATCTTCTTCACCGTCAAGGAAATGACTAGACAACGAACATTGGCTTAACATCTCGAGATCTTTTAATATGTATAAATTTTCATAGATCTCGACGGTCTTTTCCATCTGGTGAAATGGAAACATCAACATCAATCCTTTTCAAATGGCCTACAAAATAGATTTAACCACTATGAAAAGATAATCCTGAACATAAGAGATGAAAACAAACCTTCTGCAATGCAATTCGGGCAGCTTCTCTTTCTCTGTTGCGTCGCATTTTTAATTCCACCTCCACCTTCAATCGTGAGGCTGCTTCAGCAGCTCTAATTTGGGCTTCAATTCTAGCCTTCTCTGTAAACAAGAAAATTAAGAACATCATAAAAAATTAACATCGTTTAGTAGTTTTTTTCATCAGCAAAGTTAACAAAATGTAGTGGCTTATTAGATATACTATTTAATATATTAATAACACCAGCAACAATGAGTAACATTATCACATGATGCAGCGTCAAGTGGACTGAAAGCATTTAAAACCCAAGAAAAAATGAAAACAATGGGGAAGGTAAAACATATTCATGACTTCCACATTGCGAAAGAGGTTTTGAGCATGGAGTTGACATCATGTGTTCAAAAACGAAATGACATGAATGCAAAAGGACAAGAAAAGCACCAGGCCCAAAGCAAAGTCGCCCATCAATCTGGTCAAATAATTGTGTGGTAAGGTAGGATAATAATCGTGTGCTATCCAATACAGGATTAGAAATGTCTGAATGAAACATGATGCATATCTGTCACCACCAAAGAGCAGATAAACAGAGAAGCAGAGATATAAGTCTGCATTTAATGCCAATAGTTCTTTTATATCATAATTTTGGCACAAGTATAATTATTTATTATAGTTGTCGTCATCATTATTATTTCTTTTTAATAATCATACATAGTTTAAATCATTAATTTACCAGTAAAGTAGTCTAGAATGAAAAAAATTTCAGGAACGTACAGAAACTAAAGAGAACAAAAGCAAAGAAAAGGATTTGTTAACCATGGATGCAATAGAACTCCTTAAAACCAGATGGCTTAATACAAAAAACTACTAAAATACAAAAATGAAGTTGCACGAAGAATAAACATAAAGCTGCAGGCTGCAGCAATAAATTGTCCAGGTGAAGTCACAAAAATGCAAAATGACGATCCACATGCAAAGCATCTGCAAACCATAATATAGTATAAAGCAAGGTACTCAAAAAATGTAATTAAAAGGACCCACACCACATCTCAAATGCACGCACTTAAAAACACTCCAAAAATGCAGCCTCAACTCAAAGAAAGAAGAGAGCAACCTTTTTCTTTCATTTATTCTTCGCTCAGCACCTAAGGACTTTAAATGAAAAGGATGGAGATACAGATTTCTTTCATATTGAACATCTACTCAGAAAATAACTGCAAACCACAATAGAATACAAAGAAGACTACTAAGAAAAAGTGATTAAGTGGACCAATATTGCATGTCAAATCGACACATGGAACAACACTCCAAAAATAAAGCCTCAATTTGAAGAAAAAGGACCTTAATTAAAAAGGGTGGAGATTTAGATGTCCTTCATATTAAACACCTAAGCACCATTGCACTGCCAAAAAATTATTGCATCAAAATTCATAAAGACGCCACTAGTGTTCTGCCCTCTCCTTCCTAATCTTTATTAGATATATTTCCCATATCATAGATCAAAATATTGCAATTTCCATTTGACCAGCTCTGTTCTAGACCTTACTTGGAAAACCCTTAATTTTTTATATTCTACAAATCATTTAAAAGTCACAGAAATTTGCAGGACACAGGTACCACAACAGGGCAAAATCTGAAAATTTAAAGAAGTTTCAGTCAACGACCTCAAAACCTTGACATTTTCCAAAAACAAATATACATGTAAAATGATTATATAATACTAAAAATGTACATGTGCATGTATTTATTATAGAAAGATTAGCACAAAGTTTCTTAAATCACCTTTGCACTGTTGCCTTTCCAGTTTTTCTTTCTCTTGCTGCAATTTTAGCGAGTCAGCTTTATCGCCCTGAATGATTAGATCACAGCCTCAATAAGCAACAACTCACGCTACACCTCTACCTAACTTCTAATAAGAAAGATAAGAACATAGTAAATTTGCATGCCAGTGTTACATCAAAAAATAAATGAAGGATTACATGATCCAATAATGTCCTGTGTTTTGCTTTCAAGATAGTGTCTGCAAAGCGGCGCTTTAACATTGCAGCACGTAACGCCTTCTTTGGGGACAGCTGAACATCAATAACTGGAGTCCAATGTAAACCAAGGAACCAGCAACAAAATCAAAGTTTGTAGGTATTGGATAACACAGCTAAACAATTCAACAATTATATAAAAACAAGCTAACCTTGTCCAGAAGCAGCACTTGTGGTAAAAGTTGAAAAATGAAGACTAGAACAACTAATTTCTTCATCCAAAGCACTTACAGCACCTTCATATCATTCCCATCATCAGGTCAAAACTCAAACAATCAAAACACCAACAAAACCATACATGACAAGCATCCTCACCATCAGAACCTGCGTCTGATTTGCGCTTGTGTGACGTTGGCATGTTTTTAATCTCACAATCCTGGAACCAGTTTCAATGGTATCAACTATAGTTTGAGTAATATGCCAATCAAATGAATCAACCTCAAGACAAAGTCATGAGATCTACAAGTATATTATGATCTTTACCATTTTCAAAGGATCCCCACGATCTTGTCCCAGAGATCTTTCTGAAGACACATCTGAACCAAACCAAGATGCAAATGAGTCGATTAACAAAAAATCTCGAGTAGAGGGGCAACATAAAGAAATCTACTAACCACTGAAGGATGAATAATTTTGAGGGTCGCACAGGCACATCACACCATCACACGAACCACATTTGGACGCAACTGAGCTCAATGGTGGTTCAGCACTGGAAAAGCTACAAGCACTGCAACCACTATCTGTGCCTAAAAGACACATTGCCAGTTAGCTCCGATGAAGAGCCATAGAGCAGAAAGTGTATTCTACCACTTCATACCTTTAGTGTCAAACTTCCGAATAAATGGGCGCCTGATTTTTTCTGTCAATTTCACAGGCTCCAACTGATGAAGAAAAACATATAGAATCAGGCAGATTGTAGAGAAGAATGAATATAAACAAACAAAGAAAAACATAGAAAATCATGGACGTTAGAAACACTGACTGCCTCGACGAGTATGCTACCTTTGCAGCTGTAACTAGAAAGGAACCCTTCGATGCTTCCAAACACTCCTTTCTCTGTGTTTTCTTTTCCTTAAGTGACATTGAACTCTTGGGGAACAAGCTAACACGAGTCGGAGAACCTTTATGGCAAGCCTGCCTTGTATCTAGGGTATTCTTTGCTCTTCCACTTGATATGCAATGTTCAATGCTTTTTCTCTCACCATTCCATTTTGTCCCTAGCAATTTCCATCTTCCACTGAAGATTTTATCTAATTCCTTTGCCATGTGATGAACATTGTTTGAAGGAGGGTTATACAGCATAGCATTGGAAAAGGTCAGTCGAACATCAGCGCCAAATTCATCAATACTAAAGTACACAGCCCCGTCCAATTTTGTTTTAATCGTTCCCAAATCCATTGGTTGAGAGATTATAGACAAATAATCTGGAATATTGAGAGCCACAGGATCCACTGGTTTGTTGAAAACCCACCCAAAAGGATGATTCATCAATGTGTTCAGAATGCTACTACACTGCTGCTTCACCCTCCGATCAATTTTCTGCCTCTTATTCATTTGATTGTCTACCATTCCTGGTGGTCGACGCTTATTAGAGCATCCCATGGTTAATTTCCGCTGCAAGCTATCAACAGCATTCACTTTTGAATCTTCAGAAGAACCAATTATAAGCTTCTGTGATTTATTCGTCTCAGACTTACTGTTTACATTCACAGAAAGTATGCGACCACATTTATCATTCATGAAATCCCGCTGGCCGACTTCACATGATTCTGTCCCTGGCTCAGATTCAGCTTTTTTGGAGGCACAAATTTTAATCTTCAACTTCTTTTTGACAATACTCTCGTTAACAGTCATAGTGGGGAACCACTCAGATTTCCTGATTGCCACGAACAGCAAAAGAAGATGATGCAACAGCCACTGCATATAAATTTACACCAAATAAGAACCACAAAGAAACATCCAGGAAGAAGTGAACATAAATTCCCAACTCTCAAAAAAACATTTCCTTCATTTACACGATTATATACAAACATGACACTTATGGTTCAGATTAAAAACAAAGATGGATGACCCTTTACCTACACATGACGATTGATCATTCAAAAGCAGATATTGAAATAAAAGACGTTATTTCCCAACACCTCCAAGCTTAAATGAGACATATGGACCATATATAGAGTAGAGTAATATATCTAGAATTAGCTAGCCTGAGCAAAGATTTAACTATATTAAGCTTGATACTACAAATCCAATTTGATTTGGCAAGATATACATAATTGCATAAATCAATAAACCCATCGTAGATAATTATCCAACAATTAGGATTGAAGAAAAAGGTAAAAGGACCTGATAATACTCGTTAAAACTTAAAACTCGTTCACAAATAAAAAAATTAAAAAAAAAGTGCCATGGTCAAATTCCGTATTAGGCAAAATTTCTAGTAGTCTAATCACTAGAAAAAATATTTTAAAAAAATTTCAAATCAATTAATTAATCTAATTAATTTCACCATTCACATTCGCCAAAAAAAAAAGAACGAGAGACCCAATTCACCATAATTCGCGAAGATCGTAAATAACTCATAATTTACCAAAGCCAAGCAATCAAACAGATGATCAAAAAGAGTATTCCAACGCAAAAAAGTCAAGACAAACTAATGCAAAATTTCCAGAAAAAAAAACTAACGCGAAATTTCCAAAAAATAAAAAACTTCGAACCCATAAATTATTTTAGGGGTCATGCTAGGAGGCATGAACTGAATATAGACATTCGATTTGGCACTTGAACACTACTCGTATTAAGCAACTGTTGTCTATATCAAACCAAAAAAACCAACGATTGTTAGGGCGGCCTTTATGCCACTGCACGAGGCAATCACGGGAATGTTTATCTTAATGTACAAAACTATAAAGATCGATGGGAAACAAGCCAAAAAATTTAATTCTTTATCAGAGTTCGAGAAAGTTCAAAAAGAAAGAGAATCATCACATACCCACAACTTAATTTAATTTAAAACCATGAATTCTACGAAAGATTGATACAACAAATTTTACAAAATAAAAAAAAAATAGGGTTTACGATATCGAAGATGAGCTCTAACCGGAACCAACTTGTATAACTCTGAAGCACTTCGATTCACCGATTACTGTACCCAATAAAGCTTGATCGCAGAGCACTGACGTGAGAGAGAGTGAGAGAGAGAGAGAGAAAGAAAAGGGCATAAGAGCCCCCCTTCGTTGGTCGCGATACCGAAAGAGTGAGAGTGATTACTATTCTCGTGGGTTAGAGGAGTTTCAGAGAGAGACTGTGATAGGGGCTTTACACATTCTATCTGTTGACGCGTATTTGTTTTGTTGTGTGCCGACTTTGACTTGACAAAATGACGGATTTATCCCTGATTGTTATTGAAATAAACAATGACTTTCCTAAAAAAATAAAGGGATTAATAATACTATTCTGGAAGTTGCTTGCGTCCCAAGGGTTGATTTATTCAGAGTGACGATTTTACCCTCAAAGACTGTGCTCAATTAGTTTCTAAAAATATCTTTCATTCCTAATCAACTACTAAGTAGGATTTTCATTTATTCAGAATGACGATTTTACCCTCAAAGACTGTGCTTAATTAGTTTCTAACAATATCTTTCATTCCTAATCAACTACTAAGTCTTAGTAGGATTTTCATTTAGTATCCAAAATTTAAATCTTTTAATTCCTAATCAACTATGGCAAATTAATGAAAAATAATATACTAGTCGGACTTTCCTAAATGGACTTCTTAAGACTCAAAAGTCCATTTAAAAAGTGCTACCAAATGCACCTATAGAAACGGCCCCACAAACTCTCCATGACTTTTCTGTTTTGTGATGCATATCTACTTTAAAACTTACTTGTGAACCACTTCCATGCAAATATATATATTTTTTGCTAATTAAATTCATGTATTTATATTTTGAATTTTTTATATTTTGTATCTTAAAAGATTTTATATTTTTTTTTAATTTATACGTTCAAAGATTAAATTTTTCACGTTGCACCACTAATGTATCAAAAGTGTTACAATATAATCTTTCTGTTAGTTTTCGTTATTTTTTTAATCAAAAATTAATTCATTGACACTGAGTAATCATTGTCCTTAAGAATAGATTTTGTCTCTCGAAGTACGAA
>CM042186.1:6264013-6290092 GCA_023539305.1 Ilex asprella | reverse complement strand
AAAAAATATCAAAACCAATTTCTTAAAACTCTTTTCAAAAGCTGTTTTCAGATACTAATTTTTGAAACACAAACCAAACAGGCCCTTGATGTCTTTGGCTTAGATGGCTTCGGTGAGCAGACCAGGAAAGAAGAACTGTTTACTTGTTCTAGTTGGCGACTGTCCCAAGCTACACTTTGTATAGTGCAGCCCAAGGTGAATAAAAGGAAAGGAAATCCTTGATGAGGCAATCAAGGAAGCAACGATCAAATGATATTGTGCAATTTATTTTGCATATGTAACAGCTTTAAAATCTTACATGACTTTTGAAATAGCAATGTACTTTAATATACAACAATCCCTCACATATTTCAAAAGATGATATAATAAAAAATTGGGCTAATCAACAAGAATACAATGCTTCGCATTTGGTGTCTTTTGGGCTATGACCCAAACCTAAGATAAGTAAGTTGTGATTCACGAAAATATAGTGAAATGGAAAATTTTTATGAACCATAAATCCCAATTGTGAGCCAACAAATTTACCACTCACGTTGTACTTTCTCTAGTCAAGTTGTTCAGCACGGGTTGGCACTAATAGGCCATGCACCCTACTTGGATATTCATGAGTGCTCTAGAGAACATGTCTTAGTTCTCATAGAAGTGGTCCCACTTCACACTCATACAGGTGAATCCATTAAGTGTGCACTGCAATTAAGCACACCACCCATAAGGGATATGAAATTCATTAAGAGCATAGCTCAACCCTTAACCATTACAGTATATAGCATTGTGTACACCACAGGGAGAGACATAATCAAAAGAGTTATAGTGCTCACCCGGTCAATTAGTAACTTGTTACTACCCATATGAACTTACTTCATGGGGTCTCCAATCACATAGGTTGGGTTACCATCACTCTTGACCTATTGGAATAGACACAAGTCCCATTCCCCTCGATATATCATGCACTAGTTTCTTGCCTAGTAGCTTGGTCAAAGGATATGTCAAATTCATTTCTGACCTCATGTATTCAAGGAATGTTATCCCATCATTAAGTAATTGTCTTACAACTATGTGTCTATTCTTTCCATTGTATATCTTATTCTTTGCATGAGCTATAGCAGCCTGACAATCACAAAGCATAGACACAGACGGAGTTGGTCTCATCCATAAAGGGATATCCGCTAAGAGGTTTCTAAGCCACATAGCCTCACTACCTACCATCTCCAAGGCAACAAACTCGGACTTCATAGTGGATCGATCTATAATAGTCTATTTTGTAGACTTTCATGATATTGCACCCCCACCAAAGGTGAACACATAACCACTTGTGGATTTTGTCTCGTCTGAATCACTGATCCAGTTAGCATCGATATACCCCTCTAGTACAACAGGAAATCCACTATATAAAATACCATATTCCATGGTACCTCTCAAGAATCTCATCAAAGTAGTCCAATGATCTTGATTACGACTATGTGTATATCTAATAAGTCTACTAACAACATAAGCAATGATAGGACGTATATAATTCATCAAATGCATTAAGCTACCAATTATTTGTGCATATTTAGATTGAGAAAAACTATCATTTCTATTTTTCTTCAAGTGCATGTTAGCATCATATGGTGTAGAGACTGGTTTACTATTATAATGTCCAAATTTCTTAAGGACTCTTTCAGTAATTGCATAATGTCCTTGTGATAGCATTAAGCCATTTTCTCTTCCAATTATTTTAACTCCAACTCTTTCATATCAAAATTAGAGGAGAGAAATTTCTTAGTGTTTTCTACAATTTCCAAATTAGTTCCAAAGATTAGCATATCATCCACATACCAACTAATAATAACATGATAGTTATTTTTAGATTTTGTATATACACATTTGTCTATTGTAGTAATGGAAAAACCATTAGAGATCAATACTTGATCAAATTTATCATGCCACTGTTTAGGTGCTTGTTTTAAGTCATACAAAGATTTTACTAATTTGCATACTTTATTTTCTTGACTAGAAATTATATACCCTTCAAGTTGTTGCATGTAAATTTCCTTCGAGTTCTCCATTTAGGAATGTGGTTTTTACATCCATCTGATAAATTACAAATGGAAGTCAATGCAATTAAAACTCTAATAAAGGAGATTCTAGTCACAGGAGCAAAAGTATCGAAGTAGTCTACATCTTTCCTTTGTGTATAGCCCTTAGCTACCAATCGAGCCTTAACTTTGTCAATTGCTCCATCAGGTTTAAGTTTCTTTTTAAATATCCATTTATAACCTATGGTCTTAGTTCCAAGAGACAAGTCTATTAATTCCCAAGTATGGCTCTGCATAATGGATCTAATCTCATCATTAATTGCCTCCTTCCAGAATGATGCGTCTGGAGATACAATAGCCCCAGTATATGTTAGTGGATTATTATCTATTATGAATTTATAATATTCATCTCCATAATTATTTTCTTTCATTTGTCTCTTACTTGTTAATTCTATTTCTGAATTTACAATTGTTTCCTTTTCAATCTCACTACAAGAAATTTGAGGTATTTTCTCTAACTTGGATTTTAGAGTAAATATGTGCTCAAAGAAATTAGCATTCTTAGTCTCGATTATGGTATTAGGCTCAAGTACATCACTCTTAAGCACTAGAAATTTGTGCGCAACACTATGTTTAGCATATCCTATGAACATACAGTCTAAGGTTCTAGAGCCTATTTTCTTTTCTTTGGTTCAGGTAACATCACTTTTGCTAAACACCCCTATACTTTTAAATATTTTAAGTTGGGTGCATATCCTTTCCAGAACTCATAAGGTGTCTTTTCCAGTTTTCTTATATGGTGTCCTATTTTGGATATGACAAGCAGATAGTAAAACTCCCCCCCCCCCAAATTTATTGAGTGCTCTTGAACTTATTAACATAGAATCCATCATTTCTTTAAGTGTTTTTATTTTCCTTTCTACCACTCCATTTAACTCCAGTGAGTATGGTGGCGTTATCTTATGAATAATTCATTCATTTTCACAGAATTCATCAAGTGGGTGATATTCTCTCCTATCAGATCTTAGTCTTTCAATTATCTTATTTTATATTTTATGAACATGTTGTAAGTTTCATATTTGTTTCTAAGCAAAGATACTCTAGCATTTCTTGAATAATCATATATAAAGGTCACATAATATCTTTTCACACCTCTTATCATTGTTTGTTTTAAGTCGCCTAAATCAGTATGAATTAAACTCAATAGTTCAAATTCTCTTTCTACTCTTTTTTGGTAATTTTAGCTTCTGTGCATATTTCACCTTTATCCATTTGTGTATTATTGATACCAGAAGTCATGCCACTTTCCTTCATTTTCTTTATGTAAGAAAAACTAACATGACCTAGTCTACCATCCCATAAATCAATAGAGTCAAGCATATAAGCAGAAGAAGTACTAGCATTTTCATTGATAATCTCAAGTACATTTAGAACAAAGAGACATTGACTACAATATCCCTTCCCCATGCAAAAATATTGTTCATTGTAATTATAAGCTTATCATATTCAAAAGAGACTTTTACCCCAACATTGCCAAGCAGTGACACAGACACAAGATTCACACAAATCTTAGGAACATGGAGAACATCACTCAGAGACAGGACTTTTCTAGAAGTGAGTTTGAGAAGAACTTTCCCTTTTCCCAGAATAGGATTTGTCCTTGAATCGTCCATGTAAATAGTTTCTTCTCCTTCCCCTACAGGTGTGTAGGAGGTAAAAGCACTTCTGTTATCACAGATGTGCCTGGAAGCACTAGAGTATACCACCCAGTCCTTGATGTCGGCAATCATGTTGACTTGAGAAACGACCGTATCAATAACATCCACGTCAACCAGGTTTGCACTTGGTTTGACAGGGTTGTCATTCCTCTTCTTGTGCCTACATTGTGGAGCATAGTGCCCCCGATTTCCTACCAATAAGGTAGTTTCCTTTCTTTTTGAATGTTGGGTTGTTGGTCTTGGGCCTATTATCAAATCTATGATTTTTGTTGTCAAACCTTTTCATCAACTAGGTTAGCCTTGGAGGGATCTCCTTGGTTCTAGATGCCTTGAGTTGGTTTTTATTCTTTTCTTCTATGATAATGTGGACAATGACATCTTCTAGTGACATGTGTTTCCACTTGTGTTTTAAAGATTGTTTGTAATTTCTTCATGACTTGGGAAGTTTTTCATTCAAAGCTCCATCAACAAACTCCTATTGGAGCTTAATGTTTTCATTCTTAAGGTCATTTGAAAACTTATGATACTCATTGAATTGTGACTGGATGTCTTTTTCATCAGTTATCTGGTAGTGCAGAAAATTATCAATGGCAAACTTTTGAGTCCCAACATCCTCAACTATATATTTCTTATTTATAGACTCCCAAATTTCTCTAGCTTCTTTGTAGGACAATATATGACAAATATGTCATTAGCTAATGTGCTAAGGATTGTGTGCCTACAAATCTTGTTGGCATGTTCCCATATTTTCAATGATCTTTCATAATGTTCAGAGTCCTTTTTAGATTTAGGTTTAGATAGGGCAAAGGCAATCCCTATAACATCTAACGAATAGAAGACTCTTTTTTGAAATCTCTTAAAGGAGGTTCTAAAAAACATCTCAATTTTTGAAGTGTCGGGCAAAGCCTTGGCAATAAGCAATGCTGGATCCACATCTATAGATCTATCCTTAAGATTATTGTAAAAAGTTGTGGATACGGATGCTAAGTACAATAATAAAGAGATATCAAAGAAATTTATTGGTCAAGGCATGAGTAATTACTACCCTTAAGGATAGATTTTGCCTCTAGGAGTACAAATCTCGGTGCAATAGGACAATAATGACTACCCTCCAGGATATAATGACCGCTTCTCACAAACATGCACTCGTAACGTGAGGAGTCAGGAACAACTTTGACTTGATTAGCCCAATACTTAAAGAGATCAAAATACTAATGAAAGAATAATTTTGTGAAAACGAAAGAAGAAGGCTTCGGAATTTTTGGCCAAAGAAAACTTGATGTCTTTGGCTTAGGATGGCTTCGGTGAGCAGACCAAGAAAGAAGAATTGTTTGCTTGTTCTATTTTACAACTGTCCCAAGCAACGCTTTATATAGTGCAGCCCATGGTAAATAAAAGGAAAGGAAATCCTTGATGAGGCAATCAAGGAAGCAACGGTCAAATGATCTCAATTGGCCAGAGGAGATTGTGCAATTTATTTTGCACATGTAACAGCCATGGGTAAAAAAGAATCAAGAGAAAGAATATGTGTAAATCCCATGTGATCGATTAAAATTAAAGTTTAAAATCTTATATGACTTTGGAAATAGCCGTGTGCTCTAATATACAACAGGGCACATTACAATATTTTTACTATATTGAAAATGCCATGTGAGAAATTTAATATTTAAGAATGCAGAGTGAGAATTTTATAATCTTTCAGAGTGCAAAATACTATTCTCTCCTATATTTTTATACTATGGATAAAGGGAGAGGGAGTTTGGTGTCCACGTTTAAAATACTTATAATATCCTCTTTCTTCGTTTTTATAATTTGAATTACCCATAATTACTCAGAATTATGGTTTACCTAAACTCATTAACATTATCATAAATTTAAGTTTGAGCATGAGTGTATGTGTGAGTCCATTAAGTTGAGTTAGGGTGACTCTAAGCTCAAATTTTTAGTTTTATAAAACATCACCTAAGTCATAGAGCAATTAAGTCTCATTGAATTCATCCGATCGAACCTAAACTCAATTCATGTCAATAAACCTATCTAAAGGCTAGGGTGGCCTCCAAGCCCTAGCAGCCCAACCCAACAAAATTAAAGGCCAAGGCTAGAATATTTGGATCATACCATGGACCAGAGTTGAGAACATAAAATTAGTTAAAAAATTTGGAAGTCGGTATAAAAATTTGAATTTAATTGAGTTAAACAATATTAAAGAAAAGTATTTGGCTCTAAGTGCATTTTATGAAAAAAGGACTAAAAGACCATTTATTACTCTCTCCCTCTCTCTCTCCCCATTACTATCTCACTCTCTCTTCCCTATTTCCTTCTCTATATCTCTGTCGTTACTCTCTCTATCTATCCCTTATTTTCTCTATCTCTCCCATTGATAATTTATTTTCTTTTTAAATATGTAACGATTTGATTTGATTTTCCATCTCACTATCCCTATTTTCAACAACACAATTATACAAATTATTTACAATTACCCTATAATACACAAAAAGTTACTTATGTGTTCTAATGAATCAAATAATTACACCAAGTAATTACACAAAATTATAACACTAACTCAATTTTTCATCCAATTGTTTACATAAACAAAAAATTTACACTTTTTATTATCACAACATGGTTACATCAATTATGTATACTAAATTGGGTTTATCATTACACAAAAGAGTTTACTATTACATCAAATTTAGTGTATCTAATTGATATAATCATGTCGTGATACTAAATACTGTAACTTTTTAGTTTATGTAAACAACCAAATGACAAATTGAGTTTGATATCGTAATTTTATGTAATTGTTACGTTGATATAAAGAGAGAGACAAAAAATAAGGAGATAAAGTAACAACGAGAGAAAATAAGGGATAGAGAGAGAGAGAGAAAATAGGATAGAGAGATGAAAAAATTAAATCAAATCAAATCTTTACATATTTTGAAAGACTATAAATTATCAATAGGAGAGAGATAAAAAAATAGGGGAGAGATAGAGACAGTAACTAAAAGAGAGAGAAAATAGAGGGAGAGAGTGAGAGAGCAAGAGAGAGAGTGAGAGAAAAAAAGAGAGTGAAATAATAAAAATTATACATGATTTAAGGAAGGGTAAATAAGTAAAAAAAATTTAAATATCATTTGAATTTTATATTTAATCACAAAATATTTTATTAAAATTAAACTTAATAGAGTAAAATATTTATCTACACATTTTATCTCAAAAAAGTCTAAAAAAATGTATCCACACCCAAAAAACACAAATTAGTTTGCCACTATTTTGGACTATGTAACGTCCGAAAACTATCTACCTAATATTATAGCTAATAAATTGAATTTTCAATTTATACAAGTATATCAACGATTAAAATTGAACAAATTTGTATCTACTTTGATCTAATAATAAAAAATCTATTCCAATTTTTTTCGGGTAAAAAATATTAACTCAATTGATACACTTTTCTCAATGTTAGACTACCTTACTAATACACACCTACCTTATCTCTTTTTTTTTTCTCTCTCTTTTTTATTTTCTCTCTATTCACATTAATTTTTTAAATTATATAATTAAAAAAATGATTAGTTAAAATATAAATTAATACTTAATTTTTTGTATTACAGAATCTTAAGACATGAGGTTATTACTAGTTTTTAAACAAAGCATGAAAAAACAAATAATATATGAAAATAAAAAATGGAAGTTAGTAGTTGATTTAATGATTACCGTCCCTATTCTTAAAATTTAAAATCGTAAGTTCAAATATCGTCGTACCACTACTCTGAAATAATACCCGACATAACAACCGCAAATTATAACAAAACTTTCTATATATTCCTGGAGTTTAAGACTTACTAGAACAAAATTATCAAAAATAAAATTACGTATTTTAATAAAAAATTTGATAAGACAGTGATAATTATAGCAAAAAAAAAAAAACATCAATGAATATATTTGTGATTTTTCCCAACTATGCCCCTGAAAACATTGAATTTCTCAACTTGCCCTGTAATTTGCTCCAAAATTTTCCCGCCATTCCAGTTTTTCCCTCTAAAATCTCTCTCTCTCTGCTTCTGAAGAATGGGGGAATGCTCAATCCTTCAAGATTAGGGCAAATGCACAGCCGTTTTAGCTCAACCCATTGATCATCACCTCGAAATTTTAGACATTATTGGAAGTCCAGGAGTAAGAACATGGGAATACAAGGTCTTTTGCCTTTGTTGAAATCCATAATGGTCTCAATCCACATCAAAGAACTAGAGGGTTGTTGCGTCGCCGTCGATACCTATTCTTGGCTCCACAAAGGAGCCTTTGCTTGCAGCAAAGAGCTCTGTAAAGGCCAATCTGCCACCAAGTATATCACTTTCTCTCTCCAAATGCGTATAGACACACACATACAAGTATACATACAGTTTTATGTAAAAAATAATTTCTCTTGCAAGGTGTTCCTTACGAGAGGGGAAATGGGGTTTCTTTGTATAAATCTATAAGTTTAGGAGTATATAGACATACTCATAATGGGCTTTCGTTGTATAAATGTATATTTTTAGGATTATATAGACATACACATAATGAGTTTTTTTTTTCAATTAGTGATTTGCTGGATTGTAAAATTTGTTAATTTACATATACCATATGATGGGTAATGGGTTTTCTTTGTTTCAATCGTTTCAATGCATGTGTGTTGTATGCATAAATGTGTGTTGACTGGTTGTATGTAGGTGCATGAACATCATTATAAGATCCAATATCCTGCAAGGACTACTGTCATATGGGTTTTGATTATTTCTGTGTTTACAATCCCGCTGTTACATTTGTCTTTTTTTTTTTTTTTAATTTATTCAATTTTTATTAAAAGATGCATATTACTGTGAGTTTTAAGCTAGGTTTTGGATTCCAATTACAGTTTTGCTTTCACTCATAACAATATTTTAAAAATGTTAAAATGCCAAGTAAAATCTTCACATTATAATGCAAAAGATGGCACATCTTGTATTTTTTAGCCAATGACAGATAAAAATTTACCCTAATTGCAATCTTTTCATGGATTTCTCGATAATATTAGCTTTTTTCCAAATAGGGACAACAAGATTAGCATAAGCAATTTTTTATTTCTTTCAATATGTTGTAAGTGGAAATAAAATTTTATTCTAACATGTGTTATTGTGTTTGACCTTACAGGCATATTGACTATTGCATGCATAGAGTAAACTTATTACGGCATTATGGAGTTAGACCTATTCTTGTCTTTGATGGAGGGCATCTACCAATGAAGAGTGAGCAAGAGAACAAGCGTGCACGGTACTCTAGATGTGTTTCAAAATCTTAGTTCCACTTCAATTGGTTATCACATCAAGGCATATATTGGTAGTTATTTTGTACATTTTGGTCAGTTGTTCAACACAACTCCTGATTTGAGTCCTAGGCACTTCCATTTTCTCTTGATTTCCATGTTTGGTTCTCCTTATGATGGTTAAATGACATGCTTATTGGCTAAGGGGGTCACGGGTTGAGATTTGAACTACCAGCAATTAGCATTAGTAGTTCGCCATAGTTCTCTTTTTAAGGGAGTTTTATGCATTCCCATCTGGCTAACTATATTTCTGTAGATTTACTTGAACTGTAATGCAAGCAGCCTTATAGGGTAGCCACGAAAATGGTTCTGTAGGATAGGATACGTGACATAACCATGGATATTCTTGAAGATATACATAATCATTGGGATAGACTTCTTGAGTTAAGTGTCCTATATCTTTTGTTCTATGTGTTTTAAGCAACCACTTAGGCAGTGTGAGAGCCATTCCAAATTTGGGATAGGAGTTGAGGAAAGTGGGCAAACATGTGCTTTTGGATAATTGTGTTTGTAATTGGTGGGGGTTTGGTCTCATGCAATTATTACTTTTTTGTACCTAGAACTGAAAAAGGATAAAAGATGCTTACCTCTGAAAGTAGCATGTCATGAATTCTACCTATTGATAGTTGTAGTTTTCAATCACAGGGCAAGGAAGGAAAACCTTGATCGTGCTATGGAACTTGAATCAAATGGAAATTCGGCCGCTGCGTTTGAGTGCTATCAAAAGGCTGTTGATATCTCACCTTCAGTTGCACATGAACTAATCCAGGTAGTGAGAGATTTTATTTTTGTGATATTTTTTAGAAACATGAAATGGCGACTTGTCAGTCTGTCTCTAAATCTATGCGTTTCTTCATATGGATTGGTATACCTATGTAATGACAGATAATGTTTTCACTTCTTCCAATTACATGTTTGCATGTGAAGGTCTTAAAACAGGAGAATGTTGGTTATGTTGTGGCTCCTTATGAGGCAGATGCCCAAATGACATTCCTGGCAGTCAGCAAACAGGTTGATGCTGTTATAACAGAGGATTCAGACTTGATAGCATTTGGTTGTCCCAGAGTAAGTTATTGGTAAATTTTGTAATTTCAGACAATCCTCACTGTGCAATACGAAACAAATCTTTTGTTGCCACTGCATGTTCCCATTTTGATTTTCAAACTTTAGTTAATTATTGTTGCTTCACAGTGTATCCGTATCCTTTTCCTTACATCTTGTGTTTATTTTACTGATTTTTGGCTGGAATTCTGCAAACCTTTATGGCATTTCAGATCATTTACAAAATGGACAAGTTTGGGCAAGGTGTTGAGTTTAGGTATTCCATGATACAACAGAACAAGGACTTAAATTTGACAGGTTTCACTAAGCAGATGCTTCTTGAGATGTGCATTTTGAGTGGGTGTGACTATTTGCAATCTTTGCCAGGAATGGGCCTGAAAAGGGCTCATGCACTCATAAAGAAGTTCAAAAGTTATGACATGGTGAGCACTATTATTAACAAACCTGGAAATTGCACACGTTTACTTGATAGATCACAGCATGCTGGTTTTAATACTGACAATAAATTTTAGGCGTTTTTAGTGTTTTTTTTTTGAGATGGGGGATTGGGCTGGCGGGGAGTCCTTAATTTCAACATTTTTCTTAAGTATTGTTGCCTTCTCTTTGTACCCAATTATTAGTGATAAGTTCCTTATAATTTTGGCTCTTTTACCAATTACAGGTAATTAAGCACTTGAAGTACAACAGTGTTGCAGTTTCTCCTCACTATGAAGAATCTTTCAAGAAAGCCATATTGACTTTCCAGCATCAACGAGTTTATGATCCCATCGCGGAAGACATTGTACATTTGTCTCACTTATCTGATAGTATTGGCGAAGACTTAGACTTCTTAGGCCCATATCCTTGGCTTATTATTTATCTTACTAGCTTATTGCTCTTCAACAAATGATCTCCACTACGCTTTGTTAAACATCTTTTAGGATCATTCCTTAACCAGTTTCACATCGATACCTCGGCATATAGCTAAAGGCATAGCAACTGGTGATCTTGACCCTTTCACTAACATGCCATTTCAGGTGTTATATTGACTTTCTTTTTGTTCTTAGCATTTAATTTTTGCCTGACTATAATAGCCATAGTAAGTGTTTGCTTGGTGAGATGCATTTATGTCATGTCTTGTATTTATTTCTTAAATTGTGAACAGAGCAACATTTTCGTGCGTGTCACTACATAGCCTGATAGGTTGTCTGCAAACAAACTTTAATTCTATAAAGCTTAACGTTTTGAAGGGAAAGAGGAATTTTAACACTATTGGCTGGACGAGGAGTGCTCACTAGTACTGTTGCTATATGTAATAATGTTCCTGGAGATGAAAATAATAGATGAAGAGGATTGATGCTCAACTCGATTAAAGAAAGTGGTGGCCCAAGTGCTTGTGGTAGTCTGTGCAGTTCCCATTACCATTTGTTCCTCATTTAAAGCCATACTAAACAGGAAAGATCGGAATAAACTATGAATTATAAATTTCAAAAGATTGGAATAAATGTTATATTTTCACCATTTGGTATAATTCTTCCTTTTTTTCACTTTTTCTCCTATTCAAATAGATCCGTTGGCTCGTTTTCTGCTCTTTGTGAAGAATGAGGATGATACTACCGCTGATAAGTAGATTGCACTCTATCAGAACATCAAGTGTCTTCTATGGCAATGCAAGTCAATAATAGCTATTGAATTGGTCTGAGGTGAAGGATTTGAACAGTTTGATAAAAAAAAAATAAGGATTTGAACAGGGTTACATTGTCAGAAAATGAAGAATATTTCTGCAGAGGAACATTAGTGTTGCAACTTAATTTGATATTATTCTCGTGGGAATAACACCTAGAATTCGTAAATATTTAAGTGTAACTTCAATTTAACACTTCAAATTTATATTTGCTTTGACTAACAGGGCTGCTAATTCAATCTTCCTTCTTTTGACATGCAGGGGGAGTGTGTCCGTGCTGGGTTGGTGCTTGATGGAACTTACCAACTCAAGGCCTTTAAACCTGATGGTGAAAGGAAAAGGCTTGATTTGCCTGTGCAGAAAAATCTTCTGACTAACTACTTTTGTATCCCTTTAATCCACCTCAGTTTGAAGTGCTGAGTCTTTTATAAAAATTACTACCGAAGGCTAAAATACTTCTATTTTTTTGTTTAACATTATTGACATTTCAAATTTGTCTTATACTCATTGACTTGTTAATTCCAAATAGATCACATCCTCTGCGAAATCGACGTCTGCTATCTCTGTCTATCTTGTTATCAGATCATAGTTAGACAATCTCTGATACCATTGATTTATGTACCGCCGCTGTGATAATCTGTTTTCATATTTACGTTGTAGCTTTATCTTGTTTGCAAACTTTTACCTCATCCAAAGGAAATGAACAAGAACAGTGTCGAAGGTCCAATTGGTACAGGGAACTCTCCCTCTCCCCCCCACTCTCTTCGTAGGGGAATTGCAATAAAGAACATAGTAGATAAAAAAGTGTAGGATTTTGCATGTGAATCTCTTTATGTTGGGGTGCTGGTCATGGTGGTTGTAGCATTTTATATTTTAGTTCTTGAAATATCATACCACCCTAAAATTCATTTAATTTTTTATCTCGTTGTCTTTACTGTGTTTGAGTGTCCATCCTTGTTTCCTTAGCCTTTAAAGGTTTTGCATCTCTTGAAGCAAAGAGGAATTTTAGGGCCCCCCGAATTATGCCCAAGCATCTGAATCCGAGGAGTGAGACTTCTATTCTGATGGAAGAATTCATTCAGGAGGCAGATTATTGTAAAATAAACTTCTCAACAGAATCCCTGCCTGACTCTGGGTCTGGGAACCTGGGAATGGTCCTCCCTGTAAAAGATTTGGTGAGTAATAGATGTGAGAGCTATCTCATCCTTTTGTTTATTACATGGTTACTTAAAGTCTTCTCTTGCATTTTCTCATTCTTGTGCATTGTATGCTTATTTGTAGGTTGATAATGGTGTTGCCCCAAAAGCTTCTGAATTTTTGGAATCACCAAGTCATGGTAAGAATGTTTCCCCTTGAGCTGCCTGATGATCTAGTTGAGAATTAATGCTCACTTCCTTTTATTTCATAAACAAGAACCACATGACAGGAGACACATTTTGGTTGACACAAGAAATCAGCAACACACTTTACTCCAACAGTCTAGGCATTCAATTCATAAACCTTGTACAGGATTTCATACTGACCATGCCTCAGATCCTGGTGAGAGCAAAACAAGAACAAAGAGCCAAAATATCATTGTGAGAAGTTCCTATTTTCAGCACAAGTCTTCAAAGGAAAATGAATGGCACAGCAAGAATGGAAATCCCTTAGTCAAGGATGATTCTGCCACTGATACATGCAGTGGTATGGTTTCTGAGTGTAAATTTAAATCTATGTCAGTTGCTGCAGATGAAGGCAAAACATGGACAGAGAACAGAAATGTCATCGTGACAAGTTCTTGTTTCTTGCACAAGTTTATGAGGGAATCTGATCAGGACTACAAGAATGAAAAACCCTTAGTCAAAGGTCACACTACCACTGATACACGTGGGAGTACCATTCCAGGTTGTGAATATAAGACTGCCTCAGATGCACTTGAGGACAAAGCAAGAATTGAAAATAGAAAAGTCAATTTGAGTAGTTCTTATTTTCAGCATAAATCAGCAAAGCAAAACGACCAGAACATCAAATATGCTACTGATGCATGTGAAGATACCATTCCTGAGGCTTCATCATCAGGCAATGACTATTTTAGAGGCGCCGTCAAGAAAAGAAAGGGTGCTCCCATTGACATTGTTCAAACTGTAGGCACTTTCCCTTTAGCGAACACTGCCTTGATTTGTGTTTTTCTTGTATTTGACAGTAACTTTTCTGACTTCTATTATGCCGATTTGCTTTGATTCATTTCAGGAAAATGGGAATAACAACAATGCGTGGGGAAATGCCTCTCTTCCTGTTCCAAGTATGTACGGCGCTATTTTTTGATTCTATGTGGAATACCTTTCCTTGGTTAGGTGCATTGCTTAACTTGATACTATTTCCCTCACTCCCTTATGAAACTATGGTTACACCAGAAGCACAGAAACACTGCACTTGAGTACTTAATTATGCATAGATCTTCGTGAGGGTTTTCATTAGTGATGAAGTAGTATAATAAAAATCACAAAAGGGGAGCCAACCGATAGGGAGCTGAAAAAACTAAGATCACCTAGAAAATTCAAATTGCCTAAAAAGTCGAGAATAGAATGAAGTGAATCTGAAATGAACACAACATCACTTTCTTTAGCTTGAGAAATGTTGTTTTGCTCATCCATAGTGCATTGATTCTGATGCAAGCTGCATGCTTCCCAAGGTCGCTTGTCCTTCCTACTATTATCTGTTACAGTGCTTCAGTCCAATTTATATAATGATATTTCAAATGTTGATAGTAATTGTCTTATTATAGTTATCTCTTCTTCGTGGCATATTTTACCTACTTCAAGTCACCAAACAATTTATTACCGTGGTGGTTTTGAAACATTATTCTTGTCCCTGAAAATTTAGTTCATTGTAAGTGGTTGATAAGTTGCATGTTTGTTGAAGATGCCGTTGATCTGAGACAGTCTGATTCTGCAGTCTTCAAATTACAGTCTTGAGTTCAACATTGCCTGAGAGCTCAAACATGATCTTCATGAGTTAACTTCGCCAATGGCAAACCACTACACTGGCTGTTAAAAGATAAAACAAAAAGAGAAAACAGGCATACACCATCTAGGGCGATCTAATATTTTTTATGTCAGTTTTTCTCTTAAGCTAGTTTGGGTGTAGAATAACATTATACCTTGGTATCTTGTTTGAAATTGTGGAGTATTTTTGTTGGTTTTGATGAAGCAACTCTTTAATTGAAACTTAACTTGTTAGCAATTCAGAGTCTACTATTGATACTTAGCCAGATGCTTTTTAAAACAAAATTGTAATCCAGTTGCAGTACATTATGGTTTACCACATCCTTCCAAGAAAACCTTTAACACCATATGCTAGAATCACTGCTTGAGAACATATTGTTGTCATGGTGGTATTTCACAAAATAGGTATTACTAGAGTCTACTATTTGAGGACCATCTGATAGGTGACAATAAGTTGGAACTAAATACGTAGTTTTTGTTCTGTTCCTAAACGTGTTCAATAGTTACATATGGGATTTTCTTGCATATATTCCTCGTTTACTGTTAATAAGAGGGGCTCATTCAACACGAATCTCTGAAGACCACCACAAATCTTGATTTTGTGGAATTCCATGCTTAGAGCATCAATAGTAAAATTGTTGTACCAAAATGGCAGAAGCAATATAAAACTCATGGCAGTTTGAGTAATTGTATTGGATCCTACCTAGTCTTTTTTGTGAAAACTTACTGCAGTAGTTCTTGAAGTTCAAATTTCCTCTTCAAATTCAAATTCCAAGTATGTTTCCCGTGTCAAAATTTGTGTCTATTTATGCTAGAAGAGAGATGCATTGTGTTGAATTGATCGTGATATCTGAGTGATTTAGAGTAGAAACGCTATAAATTTTGAAGGATGTAAGGCGGATTGAGTACTTATCCTTGCAACATTGGAATTTTCATTTATTTTGTTGTATTCTGATGAATGGAAGGGCAAATTACCTTAATTGATATGCATTCTCAATGGTTTCTCAACTCGAAATCACCTAACCAACTGAAGGGCATATAGTGCTGCATTCCCAGTTCTAGGGCTGAATTCTCAGTTAAAACTGACTGCATTTGACCGTTTAAGTGTTGAGGCCACTGTATTCATCCACCAAGTTTGGTGATAATATACTTTAGTGAACGAAATTGCATTTGTTTATTATTTATCCTCATCGGAAGACAAATTTGACAAAAAATGTTTCTTACCTTCAGGTAACTTCACGTCTGGCGTTGATGATACATCTATGAATATAAAAGATGAAGGAAAGTTTGGTTGTAACATCTCGCATTTAGGTCATTATGCTGATATAGCTGAGAAATCAATGGATAAATTTGTTTCTGTAATATCATCATTCAGATGCACTTCATCTGGTTCTCGTGCAAGTGGTCTCCGTGCACCTCTAAAAGATGTGAACAACACTCATATTCGTAGGTAATATTATTTGAGCTTTGGTGCTTAAATTTATTCCCATTATAAATTATTCTACAAGCACCAATATTTACTTCTCCATGTGTGTTGAAATGGAGGTCGACTGTGCATGCTGATTTGAGTGAATTTGCATATAAACCGGCTAACAAGAAGGCATCCTCAGCATCTTGCAGTCTCAATGTGCATACGTTTTGAATCCGTGCTTTGTATTGGCTGAGCACTCATGTATTTCATTTCAGTAGCCAGCTAGTACTCCAACAATTCATCATTCTTGGAAACTGTAAGTTAGATAATTTCTTTGTTGTTGTAATCTTCCTTTGATTATAATTATATTTTTTTTCTTTATTATACTTGTTGTTTCCTTTCATTTAGGACTTGACTATAACCGAAAGCTCACTGGGATGCATTAGACCTCTAATTACATTTGCATACTCAATCGTTGATGCTCTACATATTGTAATAACCCAGTGAGTTTGAGTATTACCATTGCTTGTTCTGTGTTGTCGTATTCGTGGATCACACTCACACCTCTTTCTTCTATGGTCTCAAAAATTTGTGGTTTCCTATAAAATGATTGTTAGCTGTTTTTGAGGTGCATTTGTTATTTCATGTTTGGAGAAGCTATATGGTCTTATTGTTGAATTAAAAATTGATAATACAACGGTTTGTATTACTTAACAAATTTCTATAGACAGAAAAAAAGAAAGGAGAATTACACCTATGCTTCTTGAGTTTTATCACTTAATTACTCAGATTTCCTGATATTAGAAATATTATACACAGACCCTTGAAGTTTGTACATGAGTAACACTTAGACTCCTACTGTAAATATATCTGTTAATATTATACACAGACCCTTGAAGTTTGTACATGAGTAACACTTAGACTCCTACTGTAAATATATCTGTTAATAAATTACACTTAGACACTTACACCCTTGTTTGTTAACCGAAAACAAAGAAAGTAGCTCTAGCCTTTGGTCACCCTTGCAGTTAGAGAGAACAATTGTGGGTCGGCTTCTTAAAAGCCGCTAATCCTTCAGTTAGGGAGCTTGACGTATTGGGGAACTTCCATATGCTTGAATTTTAGAAACCTTGGGGTGGTGACCTTTTATCTCGACTTAGAGTAATTGGGCATTAAGGAAAAAAAAAGCCAAGTGAACCCAGTCCTACACATCTCAGAATTTCATATAAAGATCAGAACTTTGGTAGTTCTAAGAAATGAAACTAAAACTTTGCACTTCAGGTTGTTTTATGTTGCCTATGGTTTTATAGGTGCTTCTGATTGAATCTTACCTTCATGAGAATGGAGAGAAAGAGGAAGTTTTTTTTTTTGAAGTTTGATTATATGGATTCGAGGGATAGTAAACTCACTTTTCCCAACCAATTATATACACAGACGAGTTTTTTTTTTTTTTGTTTTTTTATTTTAAGGTTGGGAAAAACGAATTGTCACAAACATTTATGTGTGGCTTATTGGCTGTCTGTACATTAATTGGGTTGAGTTCCTAGGCTGACAAGCTGCTACCATAGCAACAAGAACTACATACCAAGAAGGTACCTTAACATGCCTATAACTGTTATCCTGAATTAGATCCTAATGCCATCTAGGAGAAGAAATTGTCATTCCGCAAAAAATATAAATAAAAATAAAACAAAACATTTCCTAGATAAGAGTTTGGGTAATGTAGGATATTTGTTTGGATGTCCTTGAAACTAAATGTCTAACAGGAAAATTTGAATTAGTTAGTTTGGTAGCCGAACAAAGAGAGGTGTAAATCAGTACACCTTAAGTTTGAATTTCCCTTATTGTATAAAACCCGTGTTATTTGATATGTGTAGTCTATAAGTGACGGGATGTATTCAAGGTTCTGCTGCAACAATAAACCTAAAGAACACGTGGTTTCGACAATTGTCTATTATCTAAACATTTTATAAAAGGAAAAGATTTTCTCTCCATTGGATTGGCATTTTTTACCTGAACGTAACAGGAAGAAAAGAGAAGTTGGTCTCTCTGTCAACCATATTAATATATACCTATGTTAAAGTTCAATTTATATTCGATCTGAATCCGATAGAGTAATATGTATACAATGCATTGGCAGGAGATTAAAAATTGTGCAATCATTCTTTAGCCACTTGTTTTTTTGTTTAAGCACGAGATTTTGGAGTGAGATTCTTTTTAATATATTTTCTTTTTAATTTTTTTTCTTGACGACCCTATCATTCATTTAAGCGGCGAGACCCGTTGTATAAAAATGGGTCTTTCAATCATTAGTGGTGAATGATCCACCAAAAAAGGGAGTTAGAAGAAATATAAATCCGAGATTTTGTGTCCTCTCTGCCAACAAATGAAGAGTTAGATTTGTGTCAGTCTGGCTTAAACTTAACTTAATTGGAGTTACATCAACTACGTAAGCACTTGTTTGGAGCTTTTCATTCAATAAATGTATGATGTTTACTTGATCCCACCTTAATCATTCTATAAATTTGATGCATCCATACCTCCAAAAAATTAAATAAAAAATAAACTGGAACTCAAGACCTCCATCTTGTGAGGTGGGTTCTTTGCCAAATTGCTAAACATATGTTATGCACTAGGATAGGGTTGGTATATCAATAATTATTCCTAAGGGATTTTGGAAGTGATTGTTATATGTGGTAATTTATGCTAATAAAGATGTCATAATCAACCTCCCAACTTAAAAGTGGATTATAATACTTCCCATTTTGCACTCCATAGACCATATAGGCAACTTTGGTAGCAATACATCTCTCTCTCTCTCTTAATTACACACACGCTCACTTATAACCGATAAGGGTGCAACGCGGGCGGGTTGGGCTGTCAACCATAGTCTAACTCTAAGTATATAATTTTCAACCCTAACCTTACCTCAACCCAAGTTTAATTTGGGCAGACTCGGGTTACTTAATTCGAACTAATTTTGGGTTGATTTTTTAAAGTGTAGATTTGATTTTTTAAGTGTAAATCTGATTTTTTTAAGTGATCTAAGATGAAGGGCGAGACACAGATGAAGAGAGAGGGAATAAGAGAAGGAGAAGTGACGAGTGACAGAGGGAGTTTGAGACGACTCAGACAAGTGACAATTAAGAGAGGGAGGTTGAGAGAGGGAGGAGTGGCGAGTGAGAGAGGGATTTGAGAGTGATGGAGGCGTAACAGTAAAGACTTGAAGTGAAGTGAAAGTCTAAATTTTAAAGAGTGAAGATAAAAATTAACACTTGTTAAATATATTTATATATTTATGTAAATTTGGGTTCAATTCAATTTCAATATTCGGGTTGAACCCCACAACCCGAAGCCTCAACTTGAGACTTGCTCAAATTCAATTCGGGTTGGAGTTTTTTTGCCCAGACTCAACCCAAGTATTAAAAATTTCAACCCAAATCTTTTTTTTTTCAGGGGTGGCTCGGATTGGCCCGCCCAAGTTACACCCCTAATAACCGATAAGAATTTATGTAGTTATGACAATTTGAAGTTTTGAATTTAGAATATTTATATTTACATCTCATATTTTATTCAATCACTCAATCAACTGTACGAGTTCTATCTAATGCAACAAGATAATTTTTGATTGTGATTGGATGTAATTTTTTTTTTTTGATCTTTTTGGATGATGGCAACATCACCACTATGACAAGGGATTAATCGGAGAGAGTTATTCTTGTGGAACTAAAATAGCAGTTTAGGAGACGTTATGAACTCTATCAAGTGTTTGGTGAAATCTTGAAGATTATACATTTGTTTTTTTAGTTATAATGAGATAGGAGTGATGTGAGTAATAGACACATCATTCCTATTTCTGATATGATTGTCTTCTTTCCACATAATTAACCCTATGAGTAAGTTAAAGTCGTTATTTTTTAAGACCTAAGTTACACTTTTTGAAAAATGAAATTACAATTTTGACCTTTAAATTCCATAAATTTTCCTTTAAAAGTTATATCTTTAATAATCGATAATCTATAATTTAGTTATAACTTTTATTTTAAAAAATTAATTTTAATATGATGCCAAATTCAGTACCGCCATCTTCTACTATAAGTGATCGACAACGTGTGAGGGAAGTTATTGTCTAGTGTATTAGTAAAATAATTTGATAGGAGTGTCAATCGTGTCATATTGTGTCATTTTTGTGTCGTGTTATTTTTCATGTCAGGTCACTTTCGGTACATGTCGGATTTGTGTCAATAAAAAAATATTTAATTCCACAACAACTCATAATACTATTTAAAAAATTTAAAAATTCTTCTTTTTTATCTACAACACTCGCTAAATACTTATTTTTTTTATCTACAGTACATATCAATTGTGATATTCGTATCAAACCTTAATTTGACCTATTGATTACTCGTGTCAACTAATCATATTATTCTCAAGTTTTGTGTCAGATCGTGTTCTTGATAATGTACAAAATTGATGCCACTAGAATTTAATGACAAATATTTTTGTAGTAAGGAAATAATGTCACCAAAAGACCGAGGTAGAGATGTATAGGGAACTGCCATGGGCTTTACATCTAAATTTTAATTATTAATATACATATCAGCTTTAAAAAAGTTTTAATAATATTATATGAACCTAATTTACTGACTTAATCCATCACAAATATTAGATTGATTGTGGGTTCCAATAAAGATTGGACGCCTCTACCAATGCAATTGTCACTAATAATTAGGTCAACAAATTAGATTATTTACAGACTCGGCCAATAACGACATCATAATGTTGTATTGGACTCGCCCGATAGGTAGGATTTGGGGGCAAAATTAGATCTCATCTCCCCTTTTTTGCGAAAGCGAGACTTGAGATCGGGTCTCACTTTATCTCTCATGTCTTAATTTTGATAACAAAATTGATTGTTACGATAATAGATTTGGTTTAGATGCTACATTCTCGATCGATAAGAGTTGAATTTTTATTAAATAAGTAGTTAAAAGTAACGTTTCTAAATTTGTCATCTACATTTAACGTTGAAGTTCATTTTTCTTATATTTGACAGCTCTAGAATATTCTTCTTCATGCCTAACTTTATAATGTAAAATTGCTATAGAAGTGCACAAATCCATTTGCATCCCAAGAAACCACACATTTGTCCCCAAAGATTTTGACAATATTGTATTTAACAAGGATTAGATTTGATCAAGTCAGCTGTAGATGCCAAATGTAGAAACACTACTCTTCATGAGAGAGAGAGAGAGAGAGAGAGAGAGAGAGAGAGAGAGAGAGAAAGACCTGGTTTGAGTTTGAATCAATTTCAAGAATAGTTCAAGCGATAATAGAGATAATTTGTATATTCAGACGTTTTGAGTGTAAATTTTGACAAATTTTTGAGGTCAGGTTATGAGAAATTTATCTCTCATGAATATCCTAGTTTCGACGTGAATGACTTACCTTTGACCGGAACAGAGAGAGAATTAATCAAGATGTATGTAAGTTAACCCTATCACTCCTTACCATTAAACTAAAAAATAAAATAAAATTGAACAATACAATTCTAGAAAGGGTTATGATTGAGGGAGGAAAAAGGTTGTATATGTGCAGCTAAATAAGTGTATGTTCGTCAAATACCAATACACATGATTCGATGATCTCAGTCTTACTCACTTAAATTCACACTTCTTTGATCATTGAATTACTTAAATTCTCTCGAAATTATAAGTAATTTTTAGTTTAATGACGGAATTATCAAAATATAATTGCCAGAAGTTCCTAAAAAAATGAGGACAGGAAGAATGAAAATAAATTTTAATTGGGCAACCTGTTTAGACAAGAATTGAAGCAACAATATAAGAGTCTATTTGCCGAGTATAAAAGTCCAAATTAGTGTACAGTTTTGGATGAGATTAAAGTCATTATCATCATCTAGTTGGCATTCAAAGAAAAAAAGTTGCTACAACATGACTTTTTTCAAAAAGCACACACTTGCGTGAAGTACCCAATTAGTCCATAATGCTTCTTCAAGATCTAAGCATTCTATTGGCTCAAATCTTTCTATCTATGTGTATATGTATGCATTCTATGGGTAATCTATGTCTGAAGATACAGTGCAATATAAAAAGTTTTAAGAAGAATATTGATGACCGTTGAATGAGTCTATTTAAGATTGCTAGATGAATTTATTGAAACCTACCCTATTTTATATTTTCCGTAGATATGTATTTATTTATATCTATATCTATATCCATATCGATACTAGTTATAAATGTTCACATCTACGAAATTTTTTTAATTTCTTATTTTATTCCTAATTATTATAATATAGTCAATTTACCCACGTATATACTTTTATCTAATTTTTATGTTTTACTCTTACGTGACTTTTAACTTGTTTTGGACTCTTTATAAATACTTCTAAATTCTTTTGGACTTATTTATTAGTTTTACATACATACAATCATCTATATCTATATGATTAAGTAAAATCATGTACATCAAAGTCATGTACATCTTAAATTATTATACACATGTAGTTACTAAATTGTATTTAACAGTCAAATATATGTTACTTTTTATTTTTTAGTATGAAATAATATAATAATATTATAAATGATCTAATCAATTTATTTAACAAAATAAAAATTAATAATTCTATAATATAATTAACTATGCAAATGCTTAAAATAAATGACAAATTAAGTACTCAAAGAATTATAAAATAAACTAATAATAATTAAAATTATTATTTAATTTAATTACACATATAATTTACTTTTTTACAAAAAATATTATTTAAATTTACTTACGTGTAACATACGTCGTGCATTGCTAATATATATGTGTGTGTGTATAGATATTAATTGTATGTTTTGTTTGCTCGCTAACAATAGATTTTGGTCATTGCAGGAATGCTGATCTGATTTGTTGACTTAACAAATTATAATAACTGAATTGTTAGTGTATTTCAACAAATAATGAGACCCACAATTAAATTAATGATCGTAATTAATAAGGTTAACAAATTATGTTAATATTTTGGGTCCACGTAGTATTTTTGTTTTCATTATATTTTTAATTTAGGAATAAAGTAGACATATAATTGTATATTCATAACTTAAGAGATAAGGTTTGCTCCTTTAAATATATTCCATAAAAATAAAACGATATAAAAAAAATTAGCATAGAACTCTAATAGTAAGATGAGAGAAAATTTATATTTTATTTTTTATTCAATTTTGAATTTGTCCTCGGTAAAAGGAGTAAGTTGCAATTTGCTAAAAAAAATATTATTTTTTTATCATTTTTAAAAAATATTTTTTACTTGTAGATTTTAGGTTGAATTATTTATTATCATTTATCGCAAACACAATTATAAATAATAATTGAGATTCCTTTTTCTGCGTGCGGGTGTGACGGCACATCCAACACGTGGCAATATCTGAGTGGTGCTTTCGTGAATTATTAGGAAGTGTTAGTTGGATAATTAGGTGGACCCCAAGAAAAAGACCTCACTGAGGTGGAGCATGTTCCGTCGGATGCGCCGAGTTTTAACCCGCGCGGCTCATACATTTAAGTTTTTTAAAATATAATTTTTTCACCACAACTTTTTTATAATTATTTTATCACCCAAACTTTTCGTAATGATAAGTGTGTGTGAATGTGCAATTTTATTTAAGTGTGAATGTGCAAGGTATAGTTAATTTTCTAATTTACTTGTCATACTAGACAAATGTAAATCACATGGGAGGAAGTAGTAGTGTGCTTTCTCTCTCCTCCATGTTGAAATACAATAAGTGTGTGTATATATATATGTGTGTGAATGTGTAATTTTATTTAGATTAATGATATTTAAACTTGAAAATTTGTTTTAATTTATTGGCCTAATAATGTAATTTTATTAAATTTATTGGATTAAGCCTAAGTTTTAATGTTTGATAGGACCCACAGTCAACACAAAAGTCACAACAAATTAGGTCATCAAATTATATTTTCTTTTTTGATTTTTGGGATCAACGGTCAGGAGTATTCAGATCAGTTTATGTGCGTTTTAACTAATTTTCTCTTCGGTCTGGTTAAAGACAGACAAAATCTATATCGAGATTAAAATATTTATAAAAAATAAATCTTTAATAACCTGACAAAAAAAAATGTATTATAGAAAAAAATCTATACAATGCCCATTCACATAAGCACACAATAAAAAAGCGTGTTTCGTGTGTTGACTTTGAGATACAAAGTCAAAAATTGAGAAACACAAACCCTACTTAATTTTGCTTTAAATTGCAACGTATAAATTGACTTTGGGTTCTTCAAATTATTTTTTTCTCTATTTATTGGAGTTTTTTACTCGATCACCTTCCTCGATGTATAAAAAAGTTGAATATAAACAACATCACCAATACCACAAGAAAAATTTGGTCAAAGCATCGTTTAATTTTTTTTTTTTAAAAGAATCATCGTTTAAATTCAATCCCTTCCCTTTATACTACGGTTGAAAATCGTAAGTCATACTTCTATCACCTCTCACAAGAAAAGTAACAAGCAACAAGTTGTAAAAAAAAAACCCTAAATCCTTTCAAGATAAACAAAAGAAAATAAAATTTTACGATCTAAAAATATTAATAACAACATTTTGGATTTCCTTTATTGAGGATAGCTTAATTAAAAGTTAGATGTTAGAAAAATGGGGACAACATGACTTGTTTCCTTCTTGCTTCCTATGCACTGATACCGTGACACGTTCATGAGATTATTCTTATAAAAACTAAAGTCAAGGTGACAACATTTTTGTCAACCTACACATGAGAGAACTTTCATCAAAATTACACTTAACTAGCTTATTGATTCAAGATTCACACTTTCCACATACCTATTACCTATACATTTAGGGCATGTTTGGTGCGTGAGTTTAGAGAGGTTGAACATGGATTAGGGAATAAACCCCTTTAAAGTCATGTTTGACAAATACACATTTAATTTAGGGTTTGAAACCCAGTCCGATTTAGGCCCGGTCATGAAACTCAAGTTCATGGGTTTCATGAAACCCATGGGGGTGGGTTTCATATGTGGGTTAATGAGTTTAACATTCAAATGACATTTATACCCCCCATATATCTATACACATGTTTGGATTAAATTGGTTAAAAGACATAATAATCATTTATATACAAATATATTATTATAATAATCATATATCCTTGCGCATACCAGACATGAGTATAGACTCAGAATGGGTCGAGTGACTAAAAAATTGGGTTTTGGGCAAGACGTCTTAATGGACATGCAGTTGTGTTTGGATCATGCTTAGTAAAACCGGTTAAAACATAATTTTAGATATAATTTTAAGAACTTAACAATTTTCTATTAAAAAGAATAAAACATTTGTGATCCCCTAATCGTCCCACGTCGTTTGATTTTCTTAGGCTTTTGAAGCTTAACCAACCCTTAATCATGGCTTAGCCAACTGAATTAAGGATGAGACAAAATATTCAAAGAATCGTTTCTGAATTTGACATCTATATTTATTGTTGAAGTTTATTTCTGTAGAATATTCTTCTCGATGCTTAACTTTATAATGTAAAATTGCTATAGAAGTGCACAAATCCATTTGCATCCCAACAACCACACATTTGTCCCCAAAGATTTTGACAATAATTTATTTAATATGGATTAGATTTGATCAAGTCAGTTCTAGAAGCCAAATTTAGAAACGTTACTCTTATTTTTTTTTTTTAAATAAAGTGCAATCTTATGTACATTCTCTTCCTATGACTTGCATTGGTAGCTTTATATTGTATTTGGTGTTTGCATCACTTGTACCTTATCCAAAAGATGCAATAGTTCGTGGGTATTTTGTCATGCATGATATAGCGAGAGTCGTGTTTG
>CM042186.1:6219116-6259013 GCA_023539305.1 Ilex asprella | reverse complement strand
TGAGTGGGTCCCAATGAAAAAAGTTGGTAGGACCCACTCATCCAACGGTTCCCATTGATTTGGGATGCACTTTTGGGATACAAATTTGGGATATGTAGCATTTCTCTTATAATTATGTGTGATTGTGTAATATTAGTTAGAGTAAAGTTATTTCGATTTAAAATTTTGACCTAATTTATTGACATAGTGATGTGATTTCATTAGAATTATTGGATAAGCACCAAATTTCAATGTTTGATGGAACTTACAGTCAATACAAATGTAATAATGAATTAAGTCAACAAATTAAACTCAAATAGCATTATAGTTCTATTTAAGTGTGAATGTGCAAGGTATGGTTATGTGAATTAATGCGCATTGTATATCTCTCTTTCACTCTCCTCTTACTTGACCTAAACGTGTGTGTGTGTGTGAGAGAGAGAGAGAGAGAGTTTTGTGGGTTAACTTTGAGATACAAAGTCAAAAATTAAGAAACACAAGCCCTACTTAATTTTGCTTTAAATTGCAACATATTAACTTGGTTTTGTTCAAATTATTTTTCTCCATTTATTGGAGCTTTTTTACTCGATCAACTTCTCCAATATATAAATAAATACCACAAGAAAAATAAATTGTGCTTGTCTACCGATCAAATCATCATTTAAATTCATCCCTCCCTTTTCGTGCTAGGGTTGAAAATCATAAATCATACTTCCTTCGCGCCTCTCAAACAAAATAGCGAGCAACAAGTTGGAAAAAAACCAGAGATTTGTTTAAAATGAACAAAAGAAAAAGATATTTTACAATCTAAAAATAAAAATGAGAACATTTTGGATTTCCCTATTGAGGATAGCTTAATTAGAAGTTAGATGCCAGAAAAATGGCGACAACATGACTTCTTTCCTTCCTGACCATGAACGTTCATGAGATTATTCTTACAAAAATTAAAGTCAAGGTGACAACATTTTTCTCAACCTACACATGAGAGAACTTTCATCTAAATTACACCTAGCTAGCTTACTGATTCAAGACTCGCACTTTTCACATACCTAGTACCTGTACATTTAAAAGGACTCAAAAGGGGTTGGATGACTAAAAAATAGGATTCTGGAGAAGACATCTTAACGTATGTGTAGTTATGTCTGGACCATGCTTAGTAAAAATGGATAAAACATAATTTTAGATATAATTTTAAGAACCTACAATTTTCTATTAAAAAGAATAAAACCTTAACGGAATTAGTAGTATCTGTGATCTCTTAATCGTCCCATGTCGTTTGATTTTCAAGGGCTTGGGAAGCTCAACCAACTCTTGATCATGGCTTAGCCCACTCAATTAAGGATGAGACAAAATAGTCAAGTCAAGTAACTATATTCAATCCAAACAAGAAAAGCCGTGGGCCACAAGAAATCGACCTGTTAAATTTAGGCAAAGCTGGGCTACTTCTAGAGAGAGAAAGCTTAGTTTCTAGAGAGAGAAAGCTAGGACTTCACTCAACCCCGTTACAGTGACGCCATATAACGCCACAATTAATCAAAATGTACTCACTATGATTTCCTATTCTCCTCCCTCATCCATTGCCCTATAAATTCCCTTCTCCATTTTCCTTTTTCCCAATTCCTTAATCTCCATTTCCTCTCTCTCTCTCTCTCTTATAGGTCTGAATCTTTTGTAGTAAACCCATTTTTTATGGCTGAAGAATTCCAAGAATCTGAAGTTATTTTCCAGGAAAATGCTGTAAATGAAGAGTTCCCAGATCAGTCAAATTCCCGGGCATCGCAAAACACCAAATTGAGAACGAAGAAGAAGAAGAAGAATACAGTTCCTGTGAGAATTCCGGAAAATGTTTCCGGGAATTCATGGTTTCAACAAGTGGATTCAGGTTTTTTTGGGGGTGAACATTTTGATGATGATGATGGAGAGATAGTGCCACCCCACGTGATCTTAGGACGGCGAATCGCCGGAAAAATGGAGTTCTCGGTTTGCACCGGCAATGGGAGGACTCTGAAAGGCCGGGACTTGAGTGAAGTTCGGAATTCAATTCTTAGGATGACTGGTTTCCTTGAAGCTTGATCAAACATACATGAAGGAAAATACTGAAAACAAAGAAAGTGAAGGAAACATTTTCTTCTTTTTTTTTTTGCTAGCCTTTTGTAATAGTCTCTTTCAAGACTCATTCATTGCATAAGCAATGAAATTTAGAACAATAAAGTGAAAATTTTTATGGGTTTCACTTTCTTCAAATTGCTATTGGTTCTTTCTTCTTTTTTCTTTGGATTTTGATTTGTCGTTTTATTTTATGAATGTGGTTTTATACTTCTCTATACATAACTTTTTGTGTGTGTTGTGATATAATTAGCTTGCAATACAGGTTGGATTTGGAAGCTATTTCGTTTCTGTTACGCTTGTTGCTGAGTGCACATTTGCCACTGCTTCTGTTTCTGATGTTTTGTTGTTCCTTTGTTTGTACTTGGGTCTTGGACAAACTACAACATGAAGCTAATCTGTGTGTGTGTGTCTGAGAGAGAGAGAGAGAGAGAGAGAGATTTACCAAATTGTCAGCAACCATGAACGGCATTGGTCAGTATTTGGGGATGGATATGTGTTCAAGAGTTGAAATATTTGATTAAGCTCATTTAGCAGTGGATAAGATTAAGATCCAAAATATATCTCTTGTTGTAGAACATCAACATTCCCCCAAGAGATACGGACAAGTATAATGTATGGGAAAAAAAAATTGGGTACTATATCATTATTTATAATTTTTGTAAGTGTTTTTATTAGAATTTTAGTAATATTTTTATTACTTTTGTGGTATAAATGATACAAATACCCACAAAAATGATAAATCATCCACAAAAATTATATTTTTTTTGTTGTAAAATAACTCACAAAAATTATAAAAATACTTATTAAAATAATAAAATTTAGATGTACGAAATCGAATTTTTTCGGATACCCTATTCAAGTCTTAGAGATAACATTGTCCTTGCCTAAAGGGTTTTGTAGTGATATCATAGAGGACAAAACTGATATATATATATATATATATAACAATTATTTTTTAAAAGAAAGGATTTGAATACCTTTGCTCCTGCTTTTAATTTTTATTTAATTAATTACGAAGTAAAGTATTCTCTAATCAACAACCAACACTTATCAATATAAATATCGTTCTTCTATCTTATTAATTAATCACTTCTCATTAATTTTTATTTTAAAATTCAATCTCAATCCCTTATAAATTTTAATAATTCTATTACTGTCAATGTTGTATAATAAAAAAAATAGAGGAAGGCCCGGAAGAGAGAGAAGGAACATGTCATTTCACATAAATAATACAAGTAGGACGATATTGACTTGATCTAATGGTAAAAAGTTCTGGATAAGGGTAAAATTTTGTGTCCATATTAGTAGAATATTTTGAGTAATTTCTATATTTGGCTGAGTTATTTACAACGTCAAGCATCATCACTTCTTTCTTTGTTACATACAATCATTAATTATTAGAAGATGATATGAAAGCGCGTTGTGCAAGTGGAGGTCAATATCTAAGGGAGTGTTTGGTAAGTAGGGATGGGAGTTTCGAAAGATGGGTTAGAAAAAAAATAGTTCAAATGACATACAAAATTTATGTTTGGCAAAAAATTTGAAACCTGTGTAACCAAGCTCAGTCCACTATTAGCCTGAACCTTAAACCCCAGATCATGGGTTTTATCAAACCCGGGGAGGAGGTGAGTTTCAGATGAAAGTTAATAGATTTAAGATGCAAAAAAGATAATTATACTCCATACGTATACAAACATATATTTGGATTAGATTGATGAAAAAGTAAAATAGTCATTTATATACAAATATACTATTATAATAGTGATATATCCTTGAATATACTAAACATGGTTATTGATTTTATTCTATGTTGAATCTCATATTGGTAAAGAAGAGTTTGAATTTGAGAAAGCCAATTTAAATCATTCCCAAAAATTCATTCAAACAAGCTTAGGATATATTTGGGTAATACAATAAATTAGGCTAACCTCCACTTGATTTGGGCTAATATGTCAGTGGGTCCCAAATATCCTATATTTGAGAATGACAAAGGTCATGTCGACAAAAAAAAAAGGGTCTGTTGTTTGATTTCGTTGTTTTCAAGACCGTTTGTTCTACGAAAATGATGATTTACAGGCCTTTATGTCCTCTCATAATCGTGAATCAATCGAGTTTGATGGCAGAATTGTATTTGCCGGGTAGCTTAGATGATTAATATTTAGTTGGAGGTATTAGTGAAAACCAAGAGGTTGTAGGTTGTAACCCGCCTTGATTAAATAGATAAAGTTTAAGGATTACCATCCTTTGGAACAACTCTATGTCAGCATTTTGTATTGTACGGTGAGTCCAACGACAAGTGCACTGAACTTAGAATCACTCATATCACATTTGAGATATTTTACTCTCCATAGATAGACACCATGTCTTTCAACATTCTATATATCTGACTAATAGGAGAGAATCCATGATATTAGGGTCATTGTTTCTATTGTTTCGCGGGTTCAAATCTCGTTGCCTTTTCTTGTAATAACACTTGACCCCCCCCTCCCCCAAAAAAAGAGAGAGAGAATCCTTGAGGCGGATGTAGCAAGGAGGAAATTAAAACACAAAAATAGTTCAATTTGATCTTTGTGAATAGATTATCATGTACATGTCAAGCTTTTGTTAAACTTACGTATAGACTTCAATTATTTTCGGGGATTACAACCATCACAAAAACACGAACTTGGATGCATTCTTTTGTTGGATGGGTTCCCAATTGATAGACAAGTTAAATTAGAAATTTAGACGTTTTAAATTCAAATTTTGGCAATCATTTGAGATCATATCATGACGACTTTATTTTTCATGAATATTCTAGTCTCGACGTAGATAACCTGTCTTTGATCGGACCGAAAAAAAAATTAGTCAAAATGCATTAAACTAGTTCACTACATTTTTATTTATTTTTTATTTCGATAAGATTATCTACTAATATTTACTTTTGTCATATTTAATATTTAAAGATTCATTAATAAAATTTTTGTAGCTATAAATTTTAAAATTTCTCATTGAGACTATATCACTTCACACATAATTAGACTAGCAAATAATGTTAGATTTTTAAGTATTCAAGCTATTTCTGTACAAAAAATGAGATTTGATGAGCTTAGATCCAACTGGGTCAGATCTGATTAATTAGATAAGCTCAAATCTGCAACAGGGTAGGACAAGCCCAACTCATGGAGTTCGGCCTAGTCTAAAAATCAAGGAATCCAGAAATATTAAAGCACGTGAAGAGCAATCATTGGGATATTCACTCTCTTAAATGAAGACTATCTCTAATTGTATTTATCCTAGTTGTAGTTATCTTCTCCGAAAAGCTAGTAACCTACTCTCTACAACCACCGCCTCAACTAAGACTCCGTGCCTATAAATTGTAAGCTCTCTCCACATAAGAGGGACAACTCTCTACACAGCTTTATACAAGTTATGTCTCTCATAGCTACCCAACTTCTCCTAGAGCTTACTTTTGCTATCTCTCTTTTACACCTTACTTTATTAATAAAAGTCTTCGGACACCGTTGCTGCCTTCAGAGTGGAGTAGATCACACTATAAATCTGTGTGTTAACCCAATCTTTGTCTCCTTCATTAACTGATGTATTGATTGATTTATTAATTATTCTGGATCATACATTGGACTGTTGATTGTTTATAAGTCTATTTTGTGCATCATGAAGATTAATTACAACTATTTCAAATTGATCCCTATGAGTTTTTATACTAATAATATCTTTGTTATCAATATTATAAAATATCATTCTCTCTAGGGTTAAAATGCATAAAAATCCCTTATACTTAAGGGGTTTGACAGACAACTCCCATCAACTTCCAACTGTTGAGCGATCCTCCTCTCGTTATGAGAACTTGTCACTCTTGTTAGGGTTTCTACTGAGGGCTTCCTCATCTGTTTTCTTTTTTGGTTCATTGGTCCCTGTTTTTTTAACTTCCGATGTTGATTGATCCATTGAACACTTCTCGTCCAAGTACCTGATTTGTCCCTCATTTACTTCATCTTTAATGCTTCACATCGTTTGATCTACCCTTGGCCTTGGTTTTTCTTTCTTTTGTTCCCCATTCACAGTGTCCATCTCTCATTTTCCTCTTTCTTATGCCCTTGGTCGTCCCTTTCTTTCTTAGCATCTCTATCTTTCCTTTGGACCATGACATTTAAGCTATTTGGTGACCTTTTTTGGTTTTCTTTTCTTTCTTTTACACATCTTTGTTTTTTCTTTGGCTTACCCTGGTCCTTTTTCAGTCCATTCCATCGTTTTCAATAGCCTCTTTTTCTGCTGTTTGGTTTGGGGTTTTGTTTGGGCCACCCTTTCTTTGCTTCTTTCCTCTTCTTCCATCATCCTTGCCCTTTATAGAGAAAGATACAGAAGCCGACTCGCATTCTATTCCCCCCGGTATTTCTTTATTCTCAAACCCTTCCACATCTAAGAATGTTGAGAAATTCTCAAACCCTTACACAGATACTAACCTAAACAAACAAGTGGTGTGCAATGTCTTGCAAAGTTATTGGAAAACGACTAAAGGTTTCTCCATTACATATTAGGAGAGAAATATGTACATGTTCATGTTCAAAGAGGAAAGTGGTAGGGATAAGATTTTGGAGGAGGGTCCCTGGTCTATTATGGGAACCTTGTTGGTGTTAAAAACATATCAGCCTTAGTGCATCATCAGTGATTTTGATTTTCATTTTTCTGAGTTTTGGGTGCAAGTTAGGGGGTTACCATTGGATATGATGACTAAGAACAATTCATGGAGGATAGGGAGTGTTATTGGTGAACCTACGCAGTTGGAGGAATTCGATGGTGAAGTTCAGTTCCAGCGTAAATTCCTACGGGTAAAGTGCAAGATCAACCTCTAGGAACCTTTAAAGAAGGGTTTCTTTTTTACTCTGGACAACCAAGATGAAATATGGATTACTCTTAAGTATGAGAGACTCTCTAATTTTTGTTATCTATGTTGAAGGATTGGTCACTCACAAAGCCAATGTAAGGAGAGGTGCTATTTGGGATCTACAAGCCAATATGGTCCAGATCTACGAGCCCAAAACAATTTTTCTTCAAGTTTTTTCAGGGAACTTGGTCACAATGGCTTGGGAGAATATGGAAAAAAGAGAGAAGCTTAAAGGGAAGCTCCATGATACATGAAAAGAGGCTGCCCCCTTAGAATGTGGATTTCGAGTTTCAAGTAAGGCACAAGGTGATAGGAATACTAAAGACCAGGATTATCCTGTAGAAGAAATCCCAAAGCCTCAATGTGAAGCACCTATTTGTAATAAGAAGAACCAATTAATTGGTCCTCACTATAATACCCCTCATCTGGCTGTAGTACCTTTTTCGGGAGGGGACCAAGGTTAGGACCATAGTTCTTTCCACTCTATTTTCAAAGAGGATTCTAGTATGTTGGTAACAGTGAAAAGGGGATCCTATTTTGTTATTGAGCCTATTGATAGTTTGGAAGCCCAGAAATCTGGCGATAGGGAGGTCCATGTTATTTTGGATAGTGGGACTGAGGAAGTAGGAGAAAAAATGGAGGTCCATTTTCAAAACATGTCCTTGAAAAGGAAAGCCTAAATAGATAATGTTGAAAAGGAAGCACAGCTAGTAGGCCATAAAAGGAATAAACTTCTTCTAAACCTTACCCCAAGCCTTTCCCCCCATTCTCTTTCCCATCCAGGTCTCCCTTTGGTCCCTGATTTCTCTATTCATGATCATGGAGAAAAGAGTGCTTTTAAAATCCAGTATAAGAGAGGTACAAGCGTAAGAACAAAAGGAGGTCAAATGCACGAACTAAATCTGATTTATTCTTTGCACACTTGAAGGAATCTGAGAAACATATGCATCAGCAGCAATAGCAAGATGGGGAAGGAGAAGGTGATAAAGAAGGCAGAGGGGAGAATAATATCAACCGGAGCATGTCTCATTGGTTTTCACAGCCTTCCTATGCTTTGTCAAATGCAGATAATTCAATTTGTCAACTGAAAAAGGTAGTGGTGGTTGACATTCAACAGCCACATGACTCATGTTAATCCTCTCCTGGAACTGTCAGGGAGTGGGGCGACCCTATACAGTCCGCAATCTATGAGGATTAATTGATACCCATCGCCCCTCAATCATCTCCTTATGGAGACTAAGAATAAATTTCATAAGTTGGAGCAGCTGAGATGATCCTTGTACTGTCATTCTAGTGAATATTTCGATCCCGTGGGTCTCTCGGGAGGTCTGGCTTTGTGGTAGAGAGATGATGTCATTCTCCACGTTGTTGAACAAAATATGAATTTCATCAATGTTAGATGTAATTTTTAGCAGCAATCTATGTTTTGGAAATGTACTTTTATCTATGGTGACCCAAAGTTTGAGAAGCGACAGAAGACTTGGGAGTGTCTTAAGGCTATGACTAGGGTGGTTGACTACCCATGGATTGATATGGGGGATTTCAATGTCATTGGTTCCTTGAATGATAAGGAATGAGGCACCTCTTCATGTCTTAAGAAAGTGAAGGAGCGTAGAATCTTATTTCAGAGTGTACCCTTATGGATTTGAGCTTCAGTGGTCCCATATTTACCTGGTCTAATCATAGGCCAAGTGATGCAAATGTACAAGAACGGATTGATAGAGTTTTGGTCAATTCTGAATGGTGTAAATCCTTCTCTTCTACCCAGGTGATCCATGAGGCCAGAATGGGTTCTGATCAGTGCCCAATTGTAATTGAGTTTGGAGAGTCATCTAAGAAGGGGCCCTTTTATTTCAAGTTCGAAAGTATGTGTTTGGAGGATCCTGCTTGTGAGGAGGTGATTAAGGTCAACTGGCTATCTAGCCAACTTGGTACGCTTGTTCTTAATGTCACTAACAATCTGGAGAAATGCAAGGCTAGTTTGATGGCTTGGAGCAGACACAAATTTGAGAATAATAGAAAGATTATTCGAGAGTTGGAGAATGAACTGATTCATGTTCAGTCGCTTGACCCTTTTGAGGAGAATCTGATATGGGAGGCTGATTTGTGTTTTCAAATTGATGCTGTTAGATGTAGGGAGGAACAATATTGGATGCAACGATCCAGGATATACTAGCTTAAGGGAGGGGATCAGAATACGAGATTTTTTCATTTATCAACTATTTAGAGACGTAATTGTAATTATATTTTTAGACTAAAGAAGGATGATGCTGAATGGATCGAAGGGGAGGAGGACATCTATGCTCATATAAAAAACTATTTTTAGGACTTGTTCATGACTGTTGGGGAGAAGGATTGGATTGATGCTTTAAATGCTATAAGTACAAAAGTTACTACTGAAATGAATCAGCTTCTTCTTAGTGAGTTCTCTGCTTTTGAAGTATAGGGTGTAGGTTCTGAGTTGGAAGCTCTCAAAGCTCCTGGCACGGATGGTTGTTCGGGGATCTTCTTCCATCACTTTTAGCATATTGTTGGGAATGACCTTTTCTTGATGGTCAAGGATTTTTTTGTTGGGGTCTTCTGCCTTCTGATCTTAATCATACTAACATTGTCCTGATTCCGAAGGAAGCGACGCTTGAATCTATTTCCCAGTTCAGACCTACTGCTTTATGTAACTTTGTGTACAAGGTGATTTCAAATGTTATGGCGAATAGGATGATGTGTATGCTGGGCTTTACTGTCTCTCCTAATTAGGCTGTTTTTATCCCTAATCGTCAAATCCAGGACAACATTTTCATGGCCAACAAAGTCTTTCATCACCTCAAAGACAAGAAGAGAGGAAAGGTCATTGAGATGGCGATAAAGATGCATATTAGCAAGACTTACGATAGAGTTGAATGATATTTTTTGAAAGCCACAATGTTAGCACTAGGGTTTGATTGTCGTTAGGTGTTTCTCGTTATGCAATGCATTTTTACTATGTCTTACCAAGTGATACTTAATGGGGTTCGTAAGTGTGAAGTTAAGCCTCAAAAGGGTATAAGGTAAGGCGACCCTTTATCTCCATATCTATTTCTTTTTGTTGCTGGTGTCCTCTCGTCCATGATTTTGAAAGGGGTGGAAAGAAAGCATCTTGTGGGAATTAAAATCAAAAGGAGAAGCCCTGTCTTATCCCATCTCTTCTTCGCTGATGATTCCCTTTTCTTTCTCAAAGGAAAGGAAGCATGTGTTAGTGAGTTCATCAGGATACTCCAATGCTACTGTGACATCTCAGGCCAATGCGCTAACCTCCAAAAATCTGGTATCATCTTTTCTGAAAATCCTTCTGATGATCAAAAGTCTTTCTTCTGCCATATTTTAGGGTTGCTGGCCCTTCCTCATCAAGCTAAGTATTTGGGTATTCCGTCAATGTGGGGTCACTCTAGGAGTGAGGTTTTAGGCATTTTTTTTGGAAATGGTGGTTAAGAAACTTCAAGGGTGGAAAAGTTCTTGTCTATCTCATGCTGGTAAGGAGGTTTTGGTCAAGACGGTGATCCAAGATATTCTCAATTATGCCATATCTGTGGTGGCTTTTCCTAATAGTTTATATAATAATTTGAATTGCTATGATAGGCAGTTTTGGTGGAAAGGGACTGATGAGAGGAGTGGAATTTGCTGGAGAAAATGGTTGAAGATGACTAAGTCCAAGGATTCAGGTGGAATGGGTTTCAAGGATTTCAAGTTGTTCAATCAAGCCCTTTTGGCTAAACAATGTTGGCGACTGATTTATCAACCTGATTCTTTTTGGGCAAAATTCACAAAAGCGATTTACTTTCCTAATGTTGACTTGATGAATGCTAAATGTGGTAATAGACCCTCATGGGCTTGGAGTAGCCTTCTTTATGGACGAGTTTTACTTGCGAAGGCATTATGTGGCAGATTGGTGATGGGAGGAAGGTTAATTTTTGGACTGATATATGGATTCCCCTCTCCCCTTCTCTTTCTGTTCAATCTCCTAAACCCCCTGATTGTCAGTTTGTTAAGGTGGCTGATTTTGTTAAGTTGAACCCCATTAGATGGGACATTTCCAGATTTTCTTCTGTGGTCTTAAGGGAGGATTTCAATGGTATTTATGTCATTTCCTTGTCGATTAATGGAGGCAAAGACAATAGGATTTGGTGCCCAAATTGTAAGGGGGTCTATACTGTTAAATCCGGCTATAGACTGGGTAACAAGAGTCAGGAGATCAACGAGAGTGCAGCTCGTCTGCTTCCCCTCATCCCAAACTTGGCAGGCTATTTGGAACATGAAGGCCTTGCCTAAGGTTAAACACTTATGGTGGAGGGCTTGCCACAATATTTTTGGCATCTCATGGGAACCTCTTTAAAAGGAAGTGTGCACCTTCACCCTGCTGTCCTGTATGTAAGTTTTCTACTGAATCTATTGAGCATATTTTGTTTGAGTGTGAATGGACGACAAGGGTTTGGTTTGGTATGAATTTTTCTTTTGGGTGGAATATGAAATCTTTTATGTTTGTGGCGCAAAGATCATCCTGGATTTTGGAATAGGTAGAGGATGCAAATTGAAGGTTAGAGGTCTTGGGTAAAGTTGTCACTGTGGGCTGGGTTATTTGGAAAGCTAGAAATCAAAAGGTGTTTTATGAAGAGGACGTTAATGCCTTGGTGTTGGTTGTTAGTTCCCAATGCATGTGGAATGATCAATTTAGGGTGGCTACTGCTGTTCAGTCCAGATCTGACGCCCCGGTGGCTTCGGAGGAGCAGTCCCCTTTCGTAGTGAATGGTTATCTTCTCTGCAGTAATGATTCCTTTGATCCTAAGTCTGCGATGGCTGAATGTGGCGTGGTGCTGTGCAAGGAGGATGGTGTTTGGGCTTTTGGCGCTGCTAGGACTTTCCCTACAGTGTGATAGCAAAACACTGAATGAGGCTCAGATGAATTACACCACCACCGAGAAAGAGTTACTAGTAGTAATGTTTACCTTAGATAAATTTCTTTCTTACATCATTGGTTCACCTATTATTGTCTTTACTAATCACTATGCTTTGAAGTACTTTAATCTCTCTTTGTTTTGTGCTTTAATAATTGACATCCTATAGTTTGTAACTTTGATAAATAGCTCTCCAGTAATTTGTAGCTTTGTCATAATTGGTTCCCTGGTAGTTTGTAGTTTTGACACATAAAATCCTGAAAAGAACAATAATTAATGTATTATCCCTAATTCACACACTAACCCTAAAATGTTAATTTTGATTAGTTTAACTTAATTGAGCTATTAACTTAATTAAATCATGCATTAATTAGGATTAATCACAGAATGAAGCATGATGGTGTGGTGCTTCGTGTGGGTTGCAGGAAATCTCTCATTGACCTCGCCGGTGGCTCAATGTGGATGTTGTTCCCTTCATTTATGGGAGAGGAAAAATGCATTCGTGCATTGGGCACTTTAGGTTCTGGAACTCCCCCACCCTTTTGCATATTAGGGTTGGCATCCATATTCTCAAAGTTGTCACCCGCATCCTCGGGTAGGTCTAGGTCAAGGTTCATGTTGGGCCCCAGAGATCCACCTTTCCATCCCTTTCAAATCTTCTACCTCTTTTTGCTCATCATAATTCTCAAGATCCACACTTCCTTCTTCCTTGAATTTCAACATCCCCTCCAGCTCCAAGTGATCTTCAACCAATGTGTGGATTCTATTGACCTTACTTGCTTCCTCATAATCACTCGATTGCTTTGCCAAATTGAATTCATTGAGTTGCATTGTCATATTTTCAAATGCCAATTTCATTAGACCATTCCTGTAATTTATCACGGAATTAGATGTAGCAAGGAAGGGTCTTCCAAGTATTATAGGAATTTGAGAGCTAAGGTTTGCAACAGGGTGTGTATCAAGCACAATGAAATCAACAGGAAAGTAAAATTATCAATTTGAACTAAGACATCAGACACTCAAAAGACTCCTTGCGCTTGGGGAGCACTTTTGTTCACACACATATTTCATTCATCCCATTCCAATTTCTCCTTGCCATTTCTTTTGACATCGTCCTAAGGAAGAGTGATACTCCCCCTCACACATACATCATACATACATTGAGGGAGATGTTCGGAGGTTAGGAACCGCAGGGAAAATAATCAAGCACAGTGTCACCTTTGTCTTTTGAAGCTGAGGCAGTGCGCCAAGCTTGTCTATTGGCTGATGCCCTTTTGCTCTCTAATTCTACAATAATGAATGATTATCTTTTTGTTATCAAACTTAGTTTTACGGAGGATGTCCCCCCCGTAGGAAATTAAAGTTACTATGGATGATATTAAATAATTTGCTAGGTTACATAACCTTAGTTTTTTACATAAGTCTAGGGTTTGTAATAGGGTTGCTCATTGGGTGGTAGTCGCTAAGTTAACCAATTCACTCTCGTTAGACTAGTTAGGCTCCCCCTCTCCCGAGCTTAAGACTTTTCTTTTGTCTGATTGTAATTTGAATTTTTCTACTTAATACATTGTTGCATGGTCTTGTTCTGATAAAAAAAAAAAACTTCGAACTGTTGCATTAAACCTCCCTAAATTATAACTTTTGTGCAAAACAAGACCGATGTCCCCAGAACAACGACTAGATGGTCAAATTTATCAAATTTTTTATCCAAAATTCCAAAAATATAACCTTTTTTTTCTCTTTCCCCTCTCTTCTCCTTTTCATTTGTTTCTCTCTTTCTCCCCTCATCACCGACGAAGAGTCACTATGTCACATTCCATCACCATCAGCCATCTCTCTCCACCAGCGAACAGTCATCACCACCAAGCTCATTCCCACCAACCCCTTCTCTCTTTACCCCTCTCATAACCAGCGAATAGTCGCTACGTTGGAATTTTTTTTATATTTGACTTCTATTAATTAATAGTTAATTTTTGGTTTGTGAAAAATGGATTGAATTTATGGTATAATGAGATGAGTCCAATATTATTAAGTGATCTATTTTGATGGGTTTATGTACATCTTTTAATTGGTGTGGTTGAGACGGTTAAGTTTAGGCCTTAATCTAATTGTGGCCCGTAATGGGAGAGCTCATTAGATTTTATTATAAATACAGGCTAGGTCATCTCTCCACTTCATAACCCTAAATTGGCTTGTCCCATTGATAGTGGCCTATTGCTTTGAAGAATGAGAGGAAGACCTTGCCCTTGCGTGAAAAAAACTTGAAGATCGAATATCATGGTTCATACATGTATGTTCTAAATCTTGTATATGATATAAATCTTGAATTTAGGTGTTGTAAATTTCATGTACGAATCATTAAAATTTCTTACATGTGGTATCAGAGCCTATTGTATATGAATTTAGAACCCGATAAAATTTATATTATAATTTTGTGATATTCAATTCTGTTTTCGAATTGTTGCCGTCCATACAATATGCTCACAACATTTTGTAAAGGATTTTCCTGGTATTTGAATATAAATGTTAGTAAATGAAAATCATGAGGAATGATTTTGGATATTATTATATTATCAAATATTTGATGTGATAATTAAAGTAATAAAAATAGGGTTTTGTTCAAATAACAGGATGTGGCGGCGGCTGCTTGCCATCAAAGCCAATTTTATGTATATTTTGCATGTGACGGCGACTATATATAATTAGTTTAGATGGTTTAATTAAATTAAACCTTTATATTTGATTATGTCATATTCGATCAGCCTATTAAATATTTATTTATTTAATTATTTATGGGTCTTGTTGACAAATAAACATATGTTTTACCCATACAAATTATTTTTCTCTCGTGCTAATGTAACTTTGATTGAATTACTATAATTTGTAGAGGGTGTTTGTACAATTCTAATTTTGTCCCTAGTGATTTATATGATGATTTTTTTTTGTTGATCTACATATTATTTATTAAATATTGGTAGATGTGAATTTAATTACTTGATTTTAAAAAAAAAATAGAATTGAGACCTGAATGCAACGATTGATGATGGATGATCTATAGAGATACATATTGATTAGTACTTCATATTAATTGATCACATGATATTTAATTATGGGCAATTTATTAAAATATCCCGGTTTGAAAAATTCTCTAAGTTAAGATGGATGGTTGCCACCAAAGTGGTCAATTTATTAAAATTTGTAGATTTTTCTCATGCTTTTGTTACGGGATTACCTCTAAATTATAATATACAATTACGTGCCCAAAGGGGGTTGTTGTGTATTATAGTTTGGAGATGTCATGAAACATTGTGGTAGAGGTGCGATAGACTAGAAAGTTTATCTGCCCAAAGGGGATAATTTTTTCAAAACTTGAGCATTCTCATTGGTTAGTTTCATGTAAGAGATGACCTATAGCATATTTCATTCTTTGCCCAAAGGGGAGTTTGTAGTGATGTATTTGGACTCTCTTAATACAATTTGACTTATTATGTTCAAACATATTTTATTTATTTATTGCCCAATTTTGCTAACTGTTTATATTCTCGTTGCCTTGTATAGTCTCTTTTGTTGTGAATAGTAATAATGCCAACATTGAAGTCTTGACTGGTTCTAATTATAAAAGATGGAGGCAAGATATTAAGTTTGTCTTGAAAATTGCTGATATAGACTTTGCCTTGAAAGAGAATGAACCTGCTAAACCTACTAGTGAGAGTTCCCTTGATGAAAAAGAACTTTATGCAAAGTGGAATAAATCTAAAAGGCTGAGTATGATTGCCATGAAAAGGTCCATCTCTGAACACCTTATGAGTGGCTTGCTTGAAACCAAGAATGCTAAGGAGTTCTTCACCGCTGTAGAAGAGAGATACAAGGTATCCAATAAGACTGAAGCTGGGGGTCTTATGAATGAATTAACGAGTATGAAATATGACAATGTATGTGGAGTTAGGGAATATATCCGTAGAATGGTCCATGTTCAAACCAAACTCAAAGCTTTCAAAATTGTTATTCCTGATGATTTCATTGTTCATCACACTCTTAACTCTTTGTCTCCTAAGTTTAGTCAAATCAAAACTGCCTACAATACCCAAAATGAGTCCTGGACAATAAATGACCTTACCTCCAAGTGTGATTTTGAGGAAGAAAAACTTAGAAAAGAAAAGAGTGAAACTGCCTTATTTGTTTCTCAGCCTAAATCTAGTTTTAAATGTCGGTATCAGGGAAATAATAGAAAATCTAATCATAATGCTACAAAGAATGGTCGAAATTTTAAAAGGCATGGTATTGGTCAAAATGTGGGAGGTCCTAAGGCTTCCATTAAAGATGTCAAGTGTTACTTTTGCAAGAAAAGAGGTTATAAGAAAAGTGAGTGCACTCGATTCAAGTCTTGGTTAGAAAAGAAGAATATAGAAGAAGCTTACTCACTATCACTAGCCTTTGTTTGTTTTGAATCCAATTTTGTTAATGTCCCATTAAATTCTTGGTGGATTGATAGTAGGGATTCACAAGCAAACGGAGGCCAAGTGAAGGGGAAGTCAAGCTTAAAGTAGGAGATAATACTGAAATCCATGTTGAGTTCATAGGAACTGTTAGGTTGAATTTAGACACTGGTTTTCAACTTGTTTAAAAAAATATTTTTTATGTACCGTCATTTAGGCGGAATTTGATTTCAGTTTCTTTGCTCGATAAAATTGGATATTGTTTTAATTTTAGTAATGGTAAAATTCAATTGTCTTTAAACTCTAAAATTGTTGGTCATTGTGTTATATCAGATGGTCTCTATAGTATATGCTTGGCTACCAATAATAAATATGATCTTTCAAATACTGTGAATGTTGTATTTAAGAGACCTCTCATTAAAGAAAAATCTTCACAGTTGTGGCATAAACGTTTGGGTCACATTTTCTAGAGAAATAGTGGAAAGATTAATAAAGAATGATATTCTTCATCCCCTTGATTTTGAGGACCTTGAAACTTGTGTTGACTGTATTAGGGGTAAATTAACCAAGACTAAGAAGAAAAATGCAACTCGCAGTTTAGATCTTTTAGAAATCATTCACACTGACATCAGTGGACCTTACTCACGTACCTTGTGTGGTAATAAATATTTTATTACATTTATTGATGATTTATTTAGTTATGGATATATTTATTTAATTAATGAGAAATCTGATTCTCTTGAAAAGTTTAAAATTTTTAAAACTGAGGTAGAAAAATAATTAGGGAAAGTCATCAAAATTGTTAGGTCTGACCGTGGTGGTGAGTATTATGGTAAACATGGCGTGTCTGCGCAGCATTTGGGACCGTTTGTCAAGTACTTGCAAGATTGTGGGATTGTTGTCCAATATACCATGCCTGGTAGTCCCGAGCAAAATGGTGTGGCTGAAAGACATAATTACACCCTTAAAGACATGATGAGGAGCATGATGGGTAGGTGTAACTTACCTGATTATCTTTGGGGAGAAGCCATTAAAACGGCTTCATACATTCTTAATAGAGTTCCTAATAAATCTGTTCCAAAAATACCTTTTGAATAATGCACCAATAGGAAACCAAGCCTTAACCATTTTCGAGTCTAGAGGTGTCTTACTGAAGTCAAAATCTATAACCCTTTTGAGAAAAAGACTGATCCTAGAATCACTCGTTATTTTTTCATAGGTTACCCAGAACATTCAAAAGGATACCAGTTCTATTTTCCTACACGTGATACTAAAATTGTTAAGTCCTTAACAACAAAATTTCTAGAGTTTGATGTTGCTGATGTTGGTTGCTCGCAGCCTATTAGTGAGTATGAGCAAGATAATGTTTCTATTCCTTTACCTGTTGTCCAAAAAAATATTATACCTGCTCCTGTTGTTAATTTTCCTGCACCGGTGATTGATCCTCATGTTCCTGCTATTGACCCTTCTGTTCCTATTGAAGCTCCTCAGCCTTTAGAGCCTACTACTGAAATTTCCTTGAGAAGGTCTACAAGACCAAGAAAACCTGTTATTTCTGATGAATATTATGTATACCTTGGAGAAAGTGATTATGATATTGATTATATTGTTGATCCTGTAACATACCATGATGCTATTACTTGTTCTCAGGCTGATATGTGGATAGGTGCCATGAAATATGAGATGCATTCTATGACACACAAAGAAGTGTGGGAGCTTGTAAAACTTCCTGAGAGATGTAAACCCATTGTCTATAAACGGGTGTTTAAAACTAAGATGGACTCCAAAGGTAAGATTGAAAGATTTAAGGCTAGATTGGTAGCAAAAGGGTATAGCCAAAGGGAAGGTATAGATTTTAATGAAACTTTTTCACCTGTCTCTACTAAAGATTCTTTTAGGATCATTATGGCATTAATGGCTTATTTTGATCTAGAACTTCATCAGATGGCTTTGAAGACAAATTTCCTGAATGGTGAGCTTAGTGAAGAAGTTTATATGATGCAACTTGAAGGTTTTAAGGAGAAAGGGAAAGAACAATTAGTGTGCAAGTTGAAGAAATCTATTTATGGTCTGAAACAAGTTTCTCGTCAGTGGTACTTGAAATTTGATGAGATAGTAAGTTTTCTTAGTTTTGTTGATAACAAGATGGATCAATGCATATATCTTAAGGTTAGTGGGAACAAATTTATTTTTCTTATTCTTTATGTTGATGATATTTTGCTTGCAAGTAATGATTTGGGTTTACTTCATGAGATTAAGCAATTGTTGTACAAAATATTTGACATGAAAGATCTTGGGGAAGCATCTTTTGTGTTAGGCATTCAGATTCATCGAGATAGAAGTCGTGGCTTGTTAGGACTTTCTCAAAGGGCATATATAGATCGTGTGCTTGAAAGATTTAATATGCATAATTGCAAGTTTGGGGATGTACCTGTTGTGAAAGGTGATAAATTCAGTTTAAGTTAATGCCCCAAAAATGATCTTGAGGAGGAGTCTATGAAGAATATACCTTATGCAAGTGTTGTTGGCAGTTTAATGTATGCACAAGTTTGTACCAGGCCTGACATTGCTTTTGCAGTTAGTGTTCTTGGCAGATATCTTTCTAAACTAGGATTAGATCACTGGATGACAGCTAAGAAAGTTATGAGATACTTGCAAAGAACAAAAAATTACATGCTTGCTTATAGGAGAGTTAATAGTCTTGAAGTGATTGGTTACTTAGATTCAGATTTTGCTGGGTGTCTAGATGATTTAAAATCCACTTGAGGATATATTTTCATGTTAGCTGGAGGAGCAATATCATGGAAGAGTGTTAAACAAACTCTCACAGCTTCTTCTACTATGCAAGCTGAATTTGTAGCTTGTTATGGGGCTGCAACACAAGCTATATGGCTCAGGAATTTTATTTCAAGACTTATGATTGTTGATTCTATCTCTAGACCACTAACAATTTATTGTGATAATAGTGCAGCTGTGTTCTTCTCAAAGAACAACAAACATTCTAGTAGGTCTAAACATATGAAAATTAAATATCTTTTTGTTAAGGATCTTGTGAAGAAAGGTGACATTGTGATCGAACATATTGATACAGAATCAATGCTTGCTGATCCTTTAACCAAGGGACTGAGACCTGTAATTTTTAAGAAACATGTTGACAACATGGGTATTTTAGGGTCTTTTGATGTACTTAGTTAGTGGGAGTTTATTTATGCATTAATAACTTTAGTATTGATTTATTTTCATACGTAATATTTGATACTCATTATGGTTGAGATACATCTATTTGATGAATAATAAATATTTTGATGATTATCCTTATTGTTAGAATGATGCCTTTGCTATATTATATGTGTGCACATTTATAACATGTCATTTTATACAAAATCTTAAGGCTTGGAGTATGTCTTAAGTATGACTGTTTTGTCAATTGAGTATGTCTCCGATTACACCATTTGAAAAAATCTTGTGATTTTAAGTTTGGAGATATACTAGCTTATTGTTGAAGCTAATGGATTTCTCTAGCTTATTGTTGAAGCATGTTGTTAAAGAGAAATCATTTGGAAGACTGATAATGAAAATAACCAGATCACATATTGAGATGTTATTTTCTTGCTACACTACCACATCTTGATCCATATCAGTAGAATTATTATTTTTTGTAATCATAGATTGGTCCTATGCCAATAAAGGATGTAAAGGCCGTCATGGTTCGAAAATAATAGTTTTATTGGACCGGATTGTGTTTGAGATGTTGTCTCAGGACCACATTATTTTTTTATTGTGGCCACATCGAGTATTTTTTGATTAGCCCGAGAGTCATTTTTCAAAGAATATATATAATTTTTTTTAAATGACTATAATTAATGTTGTCTAAGTGAGAGAATGTTGAAATTTTTTCTATATTGGACTTCTATTAATTAATAGTTAATTTTTAGTTTGTGAAAAACGGGTTGAATTTATGGTGTAATGAGATGAGTCAAATATTATTAAGTGATCTATTTTGATGGGCTTATGTACATCTTTTAATTGATGTGGTTGAGGCGGTTAAGTGTAGGCCTTAATCTAATTGTGGCCCGTAATGGGAGAGCCCCTTAGATTTTATTATAAATACAGGCTAGATTCCCTCTTCACTTCATAACCCTAAATTGACTTGTCCCATTGATAGTCACCTATTGCTTTGAAGAAAGAGAGGAAGACCTTGCCCTTCTGTGAAAGAAACTTGAAGATCGAATATCATGGTTCATACAGGTATGTTCTAAATCTTGTATATGATATAAATCTTGAATTTAGGTGTTCTAAATTTCATGTACGAATCATTAAAATTTCTTACAGCTACATCACAGTCCACCAGCATCAACAATCTCTTTCTCTTCACCAACGAACACTTGCCACCACGCAACCCATTCCCACCAACCCCTTCTCTCTCTATATATATTTACATATAATAACCCTTTGCCGATCGAACCAAACGACCATCTTTTGAACCATATCAAAACCTTCACTGCCAAACACCCCAATCAAAACCCACCGAATCAACACCCTACCCTGAACATGGATGACAAACATCTCAAAACAACCATCCGTACTATTCCACTACATATGCACCCACCACCATTGAAATTCTGGAACAATACTACACTAATTTTCCACCAAACTAGCAATTTATTTGCAGTGACTTCGAATTTTGAGATCAATGGAGACATTTGGGGATCATAGAGAATTTGGGGATTGTTGATAGGGATTGTACGGTGGTGGTGGTTAGGGATGGGGATTGTGTTGGGTTTGTTGTGCTGATTTAGCTTTTCATACATCATGATGCTCGAATTCCTCATTTTTGTTCATTTCAATCTACGGTCTATTGGTTAGAATTTTTTTTGCACAACGAAATTTCTAGTGCTCCGTTTGGTAGGAATGATGGAAAATATGAGGAAACATTTTTATCTTTCAAATAAGGATGATACACTTTTCTTCTTTTGGATAGATATATGTTTTTGTGCCCTATAATATTAGGGGTGATAATCGTTTCGTATCATGTCAGAATCGTGTTGAGTCATTACGGGTTTGTGTTGAACAGTAGTTACATCTAACTCAACTCATTTAATTAATTATACCGTGTCGAGTTACAAGTTGATCATTTTATTTTTGTGTCATGTTTATGTTCGAGTTAATAAAGTTTGTGCCATAAAATTTGTATTATATTTGAGTCGTGTTAGTAAAAAAATTTCACCCTTAATTAAGATGGAAAAAATATTTTTCAAAATTTTATTGTTATTTTTAATTTTTTTTAAAAATATATATCTATAAATACATATTTAATCATTGTATTTTTATATGAAATTAATGTATACATAATACATGTATACGTTATTTATATTGAGATATATCGTATTTGTCTATATATCTTTTTATATACATATATTGAGGCTTCTCTTTTGTCTGAATGTAATTTGAATTTTTCTACTTAATACATTGTTGCACGGTCTTATTCTGATAAAAAAAAATACAATTAATTAACTTTCCATCCACTTTCCTTTCGATTTTAGAGGGATTGATTTTGGTGAATTGGAAAAAAAATTAATCCATCTATTTTTCCATCCTCTTCACTTTCTTGCTGATTTTAGAGGGATTAATTTTAGTGAATTGGAAAGAAAGTTAATCCATCTATTTTTTCATCCTTCTTACTTTCTTTCCTTACCAAACATGATATTTTGTTTATCCCTCAAATTTTTCATCTTTTTAATTTTTCATCATACCCAACGAAGCATAGAAGAGAGAAATGTGAAAGATGGTTTTTAAAGAGAAGACAAAGGCTAGTGGTCCGTGACTAAGCATTGGCAATGAATAACATAGGATGGAAGAGATAGAGAGAGGGTGTCTAAGTCAAAAAAAGGTATTCCATTGAAAATTGAATGAAACATTGAGGGTATTTTGGTATTTTATAGATTATGTACGAGACATCCATTTTTATACTTTAGTCTCGAGTTTAGGAAAGTTCTCAGTCAGACCCTATTCAATAGTAGTGATTCATCAAGTTTGTTATATTTGTTATTGATTTAATTATGAGTTTCAGTAGGAGTTGAGTTGGTTTGACTGTTAGGTTCATTTGGTTGTTTATCAAAAAAGGCTAACAGCTGTGTGCGTGTGTGTGCCCTAACGCTTTTCTGTGTGAGTCTGACTTTTTCCTAAAGGCTCGCCACAGAATCGCCCACATTGGCTAAGGGGGCTGAGACTTCCCACATCGAGGAAGTATTGGGGGGTGTGTGTATATAGTGTCAACCACCTCTTCTCTTTCATAAGGAATTGAGTTGGTTTGACTGTTAGGTTCGTTTGGTTGTTTATCAAAAAAAATAAATTATGAGTTTCAGTATTTATTGAGATCCATTATTTATTTAATGATAATAATTTATAAAATTGAATTTTTAAATCCATTTAGTATTTTCTTATACAAAGTGGTTGAAGAAAAAGTATAAGATGGGCAAAATTGAATTATAATTACATGAAAGAATAGTTGAAGTAATACATAGGTAATGTTTCTTCAGAAAAAAAAAAAACGAGGGTGGGACTGTCTGATGATGCACAAAATCGTATTCGTGCAAGATCAACAGTCAAGAGAATGATAATGTATAATTAAAGAGCAGTAAATAGACAATCAATTGGTAAAACGGTAAATATAAAGTCAACACCAAGATTTATAGTGGTTCAGTCTGGGTGACCTACGCCCACTTTCTCGAATGGCAGCGGTGGCCGGCGATCTTTATTAATGTATCAAGGTACTCCGGAGAGTTTACAGTGCTTAGAGAGAGGGAGAGAAAAAGAGAGGGAGTAGGGTGTGTGAGGGATTCAGAGGTGTGCCCTCAATGTTGAGAGGACTTACATTATATAGCTACGGTTAAGGCGGTGAGGCGGTGGTGTAATAAAGGAGATCTCTACTACTTTGGTAAGTCCTATTTTAGTAGGACTCAATCTTCTCAATCCCGGTATCTTTTCCCTCGTGTTTCTATTTAGTCGGAGGAGGACTCTCAGCTGGATTGGACTCGATCGTTGTCTTGAGCTCGAACTTGTATTGGAGTGGACTTGGACTCGTACTTGCATTGACGTGCTAAAGAGGTTGGAGTACCAGGAGCAAAGAGGACGAAGGAGGACGGACTAAGAGGGCTTGACCACGGGCGGCGCCCACTTGGGTCTTCATAAGCGGCGCCCACTTGGAGCCAACATGGGCGGCGCCCTCTTGGCCTCTCATGGGCGACGCCCTCCTTTGGGAGTCCTTAGGATTGCTTGAACTCCTTTGGTGTATTGGACCCTTTTCTGACGGGTTCACCCAACTTCGATTAGACTTTCTTGGCTAATTTAATTTGGGCTGACCCAGTAAAATTTGGGCTCATCATTTGCCCCTCATGCCCCGAACCTCTGATTTTTTTGAGAGACAGGGATCGAGAGCATGTGCTTCGTCGTCATTCAGGCGAGTCAGAATTTTCCTTGCTTTCCACGGTATATTTTTATCTTCGAGATTTGATATCAAATAAATTATATATATATATATATATATATATATATATGTGTGTGTGTGTGTGTGTGTGTGTGTGTCTGTATTGGTGGTTTTTTGCCCACCAATGTTGACTTTATTTTTCCTTTTTTTTTCCCTTTGGTTTGGTCTAGCGCCACTTTCTTTGACTCTTTTTTTTTCTTTCTCTTTCTTTGGCTGCCTTGGGCGTCAGCCCTTATACTCTCTCCTTTTTTTTTTCTTTTTTCTTTCCTTCATTTGGGCTCTTGGGCGTTGGCATCATTCTTCCTTACTTTTTTTCCTTTCTTTTTGGTCTGCTTGGGCGCCGCCCATTTGTTATTTCTCTCCCATTTTTTTTCTTATTTCCCTTGTTGGGCGCCGCCCTCCCCTTCTCTCTCTCTCTCTATTTTTTTTTGTTTTTTTCTTCTCTTGGCTTGGCAGTTGGGCGTCACCTTCCCCCTTATCTTTTTTTTTTCTTCCTTTGGCTGCATTTGGTCGCCGCCCTCCCCTTCATTCTTTCTCTTTTTTTTTTCTTCTCTTTGGCTACATTTGGGCGCCGCCCTCTCCTTCACTCTTTCTCTTTTTTTTTTTCTTTTTCTTTCCTTTGCTGGGTGCCGCCCTCATCTTCTCTCTCTCTTTTTTTCTTTCTTCTCTTGGTTTGGGCACCGCCCTCCCCCTTGTCTCTTTTTTTTTTGGGCTTCCTCCTTGTTCGTTGGGTATTTGACTGGGCGGCGTCCTTAGGTGAAGAAGTGGTGGCGACCTTGGGCAAGAGTAGGCAGTGCCCTCTTGAGCATGGAGTGGGCGATGTTGGAGGCCGCTGTGGGTGTCACCTGGAGGCTGGTAAGGTGCTTTAGTGACTCCATGAGGCTGGCAGGGCGCCTTGGGCGACGCCTTGAGTCTTGCTACGGGCGACGTCTCTTTGGTGCTTGGTCATTGACTGACCTTGTCTCTAATTATAGGTATCCTCTTGATAGAGCAATGGTAGAGATCTCTGTGCTTTTGGGTGGTGTCTTCCCCTCTTCTCTTGAGGACGAGGTCTGGTGCCCCCAGTTCTTCAAAGTTCGATGGTTAGGTTGCTTCCCGGGAGATGAGTCTCGGTAGTGCTCCCACTCTTTCTGTGACTCATGTGTGCATCAGAGCTAGATGTAGGAGTTGGGACTCCAGTGCAAATGGCTTTAGTTTCAAAAGTGTACCTGACAGAAATAATGTTATCCTAACATTAAAATATCTTAACATAATTACCTGCAGGTTGTTTGTATGGGAGCCAAGGCAGAGTTGTGGGCCTCTCGAGCCACACGAGCTGAGGCCGAACAACGTATAATGTCGATAGATGACTGTCGTAGCAGAGGTGACTACTTGTACGAGAGCAGAGTCATAGAGACCGAGCTACGTATAGTCTCGGGAGATAGCTGTCGTGACAGAGGTAACTACTTGCGCTAGAGCAGAGTCATAAAGACCGAGCTACGTATAGTCTTGGAGATGGCTGACCTAGCAGAGATGACTACTTGCGTGAGAGCAGAGTCATAGAGGCCGAGCTACGTATAGTCTCGGGAGTAGGCTGCCGTAGCAGATGCTTACAAGGTGACTACGTGCGCGAGAGTAGAGTCATAGGCCGAGCTACGTATAGACTCGGGGTGATGGCTGTCGTAACAGAGGTGACTACTTGCGTGAGAACAGAGTCATAGAGGCCGAGCTACGTATAGTCTCGGGAGTAGGCTGCCGTAGCAGAGGCTTACTAGTTAACTACGTGCACGAGAGCAGAGTCATAGGCCGAGCTACGTATAGTCTCGGGTGATGGTTGTCGTAGCAGAGATGACTACTTGCTTGAGAGCAGAGTCATAGAGGCCGAGCTACGTATAGTCTCGGGAGTAGGCTGCCGTAGGAGAGACTTACTAGGTGACTACGTGCGCGAGAGCAGAGTCATAGGTCGAGCTACGTATAGTCTCAGGTGATGAGCTGCCGTAGCAGAGACTCATTCCATTGAGATGGAGATGAGGAAGGTGTAGGCGCCTGGTGCGAGGGGCGAGACCCATCGTTTAGGCGTCATTATGGGGGTGCCCAAGGTGCAGAGGGCGAAACCCCTCGTCTGGGCGCTTGGTGGTGGGCACCTGTGCTAGACGTCTTTTATCTTTTTGACTTTTGTAGGCTGTTTTGTAAATTTTAGGAAAACAAACAAGTCAGACATAATAATATTCGTAGAGTTTTATTTTGTAAAATAATAAATAACAAAATAAATTAACTGAAACAATAAAGGATAGAGAAAATATTCTGGTGCTCGGTGTCCCATAGGTGGGCTAATACTTTCTTGGTAAAGTTGGAGTCACTTCCTCCTTGTCCTTAAGCGATCGTCTAGATATCTCCGAGGGGTTGTTGGCATTCTCTGTCATCCTGGTCCCGACCAAGTGGTGGGACTTATCCTCTTCCAGCAACGTACTGCCTTAAGTGGCCACGTTGTATGAGCTCCTTGATCTCTCTTTTAAGATCAAAGCAGTCGTCAGTATCCTGGCCGTGGTCGCGGTGGAAACGACAGTACTTGTTCGGGCTCCTCCGATTCGGGGGGTCTTCATCTTCTCTGGCCAGCGTACTGTAGGATCATCCTGTAATTGAAACAGGATATACTCCATAGAAGCATTGAGCGGAGTGAAGACTTGTTGCTCTCTCAGAGGTGGGGGACCAAGGCGGTCCTTGACATATATTCTCTCTGTCCTATTTCTTTTGTTCTTTTTCTCCCACTTGTCTTCATAGGTGTCCTTCCTTTTTCCACCCTCGTAGGATGACTCAACTCGTCTGGCCTTGGTGACATCTTCGGTGTTTATGTACTTCTCTGCCCTTGACAGTAGCTCGGGCATGTTAGAGGGAGGCTTCTTGAGTATTGAGAACATGAAACTGGAGGGCTACCTTGTCATCTGACTCCTCAATCTGGAGGACCTCCTTATTGAAGCGGGTGAGGTAGTCTCTGAGGCTTTCATCCCTATCCTGCTTGATGGTGAGCAGATGAGTCACTGGTCTCTGATGTCGGTGTCCCCCAATGAAGTGGGAGATAAAAGACCTACTCAGCTCTGCGAAAAAACGGATGGAAGAGGGCCTGAGTTTGGAGAACCACTGGCGAGCGGACCCCTTCAAGGTGGTAGGGAAGGCCCTACACATAATCTCCTCAGGCACATTGTAGAGTTGCATGAGACATGTCGAGGTGGTCGAGGGGGTCTTTGGTGCCATCAAAGATCTCGATGGCGGGCATCTTGAACTTAGAGGGCGTAGGGTAATTGACAATATCAGCAGTAAAGAGAGTATCGGTACGTCTCACCAGGTAGTCAACAGTCTCGGGCACTTAGGCCTTGATAGCATTGAGCGCATCACTGAGTTAGTTTTGCACTTCTCTGATCTTCTCATCCCATTGATTAGGGACATCCTCCGTTGGGTGGTGGTGTTGGCTTCCATGGTTGCCATATTGACTCTCTCCGTCTTCATTCTCCTGTGCAGGTACGTGTGGATGGGGGACTCGTGAACTCCTTGCGCATTGAGGAGGGATTGGGCGAGGTGCGCCCTGGTGTGGCCTTGGGGCATTCTGGCGTCCAGAAGGAATAGGTAGTGGCCCATCTCCTGTCAGAGGGAGTGAGACTCCTCCCACAGGGTGATTGGCGACGCCCCCTTGGGCAGCATCAACTGAATGATCTGCTGGTTTTGGTTTACTAGCAGTTGCATGGTTTTGAGGAGCTGTTGCTGTTGCCCGGCAGGGGTCGTAGTAGTAGATGGTTCAGACGGTACAAGGGGAGGCGGAGCCTCCTCCTGGTGAGCCGGGTTGTTGTTTCCCGGTTGTTGAGACATTGATCAGGTAGTGATTATCATAGATTAGAAGAGTAGGAAAACTAGTCGTTCCCACAGACGACGCCAAACTGATGATGCACAAAATTGTATTCGTGCAAGGTCAACAGTCAAGAGAATGATAATGTATAATTAAAGAGCAGTAAATAGGCAATCAATGACAATCAATGGTAAAACGGTAAATATAAAGTCAACACCAAGATTTATAGTGGTTCGGACTGGGTGACCTATGTCCACTTTCTCGAATGGCAGCTGTGACTGGCGATCTTTATTAATGTATCAAGGTACTCCGAAGAGTTTACAATGCTTAGAGAAAGGGAGAGAAAGAGAGAGGGAGTAGGGTGTGTGAAGGGTTCAGAGGTTTGCCCTCAATGTTGAGAGAGCTTATATTTTATAGTTACGGTTAAGGCGGTGAGGCGGTGGTGTGATAAATGAGATCTCTACCACTTTGGTAAGTCCTATTTTAGTAGGACTCAATCTTCTCAATCCAGATATCATCTCCCTCGTGTTCCTATTCGGTCGGAAGAGGACTCTGAGCTGGATTGGACTCGATCGTTGGACTTGTATTGGAGTGGGCTTAGACTCGTACTTGCATCGACGTGCTGAAGACGTTAGAGTACCAGGAGCAAAGAGGACGAAGGAGGACGGACTAAGATGGCCTGACCAAGGGCGGCGCCCACTTGGGTCTTCATGGGTGGCGCCCACTTGGAGCCAACATGGGCGGCGCCCTCTTGGCCTCTCATGGGCGACGCCCTCTTGGCCTCCTCATGGGCGAGCCCTTCTTTGGGAGTCCTTAGGCTTATTTGAACTCCTTTGGTTTTTTGGGCTCTTTTCTGACGGGTTCACCCAACTTCAATTAAGCTTTTATTCGAACTTTCTTGACTAATTTAATTTGGACTGACCCAATAAAATTCGGGCTCATCACTGTCTTCTATTTCTAAACTAGTAATGCATATATAGTTGAACTAAACTTGTCTTCTTATATTATTTTTTATTTTATTTTAATATTTTCTTTGACCTTGATAACAAGGCCACGTGTGGAACACGACGCTAAGTAAAACAGATGCAGTGCCACGTGTTTACCGATGATCAGGCCTGTTTGGCAAAAGAACAAAGAGACAGGTCTATATCAGGAAAAACAACCCAAAAACCTGGACCACATAAGAGCCACATATTCCACTGAAGTCAGGACGTTGTATATACATCTTTGAGTCAACTTTGCCCTTGGGTGGTGTTTAGATCACAATAAGAGGAGTGGTGTAAAATTGAATCCTAACCCAATCTTATCCAATATAAAGTAATCCAGAATTATAAAGTTCGAATTCAAATCCTTTTATATATTTGGATATGTTTTATTTAGTTTGTGAGCTCCATTCACATGGAAGGTAAAATATACTCAAATGACAATTGTACCGTTGTGTAAAAAAGTATTATTCAATCAACTACCATGTTTAGAATGAAATAAAAAAAAATTCAATTCATTAGTATTGATTTGTTTAAAAAAATATATGAATCAATAAATTATGTATTTTTACAAAATATTGGAATAAATATTTTGTTCATTTATTTAATTTAATTTGTACAATACACTTTTAATCACAAAAATCATATGCATCATGCAAAAACTCACAAATTAATACAATTCATGCTTAAGTCGTTATTTGTTTCTTTTTACTATCATACAAAGTTGTGTGTTTAAAAATAAAACTTAATTATTTTTTTTAATAAATAGCAAAATTAATCCAAACCCAATCCAAAATTTTTTCAATGACCCAAATATAATTTATTTTCCATGAAAATTACGGCATTTTAATATTATTGCCCGAAGTAATAACACAAATCAAGTCAATTTAAAATATGTTGTTTTAATTAAAATGTTAATTTTTTTAGAGTTCATCTAAACAAATGGATAAGCATAACATTTTTAAGATATTAAAAATTTAAGGTATAATGAGATCCAACATCATAGAACAAATAAGATTTTTGAATGAGACCCAAACCCTTTCATTCAAAGTTGATTTAGACCGAATATTTTCACACACTCGCTCTCAAATCATGTGCTTGCATGCTACATTCTGTCAATTGAGAGATAATTTCTAACGGTACCAATTTAGTTCAAAAGTATAAAAGAGTTATGTGTTAATTTATGAACATAGGGGGTAAAGTGCAAAAAAAATGAACCACTAGGGTGTAAAATGTATTTTATTTTGGTTAATTGCTCATCTTCTCCAGATGCTTCGGATAGAAAGAGTGATAGAGAGAGAGAACAAATGGGTATACATAGAAGCTACTTCCATGGACAAATCTGGTCCATCAACAGATCGAGCATCAGCAGATCAAGCATCACCATTGTCCATGGCAACCCAAAACACCAGTGTGGGACGGAGATTAAAATTCAGATCACAAACTGTGTGTGTGTGAGAGAGAGAGACATAGTAGATCTACTCCACTCATACGAGTAGATCTCCTTCAGGCCAAGGCTTAGGGGTGTCAAACGTTTCGGGTCGAGTCGGATCAGTTTCGTGTCGTGTCGTGTCACTTTTTGCCGTGTTTTTTTCGTATCGTGTCGTGTCATTTCGGTACGTGTAGGGTTTGGGTCAATATTCGTGTTAATAAAAAATTATTTAATTTGACAACAACTAATATAATATTATTTAAAAATTATAAAAAATTATTATTTAAGAATATAATACTCGTTAAATAATTATTTTTTATCTACAGTACCCATTAATCGTGTTATTCATGTCGAACCTGAATTTGACCCATTTATTACCGTGTCAACTAATCGTGTGTTTTTTGAGTTCGTGTCGGGTTCGGTTCGAGTCGGGTTCGTGTTCCAGGTTAAAAATTGACAGCCCTACCAAGGCTGATGAGGGGTTCCATATGACGCAGCAACATACATACACAATTAACAAAGAAAGGGAGAGAGAAAAGTTGCTTGGCACTCATTATTGTAGTGGTGTTTTAGTAAATTCGGAACTAATCCAGCTGAGAGATTCCCCAATCCCATACTTTCAATGTGTTACAACGATCGGGATCAGAGGGATATTGGAGTGCCAAACTACAAGCCGAGGATTTGAAAGATAACAAAAATCCCATCCATTTTTACATTGCCAAAGCTGGGATATGTGGGCCCAAGATTATTTTTAACCCAATCCCCCACTTAATCCCCACTAATCCTATCAAACAAACACCACTTAATTCCCACTAATCCTGTCAAACAAACACCATCTTAGGGGTTATTTGTCTCACATGATTAAGGGGGATTGAGTTAAAATTGTCTATGTGACCCACTTATTCTTATTTTGGTATGTAAAATTGGGTGGGATTTTCGTTGTAATTGAAAAACTCGAGCGTAGTTTTTGCACCCCAATATTCCCTTTAAGCCTGACTATTGAAACTCATGAGAAGTTTGGGATTAACAAACTCCCAACAGGATTGGTCCTGAAATTACTATTCTTCCCCTTTAACAATAATTTTCTAGGGTTTTATCTATTGTCTTTCATCACTTTCCTCTCTCCCTCGCTACACAGACAACACCTCCACCAGCGACCAATCACCACAAGCAACAACAACCAACCACCACCATCGCCCCACCCCTTTTCTACCTATTTCTCCACTGCACCGCCACCACCATCGCGAACGGCACAACAAGCATCGGTGCTATCTGCTCTCTTTTTGCTCTCTTTCTCCCTCTGTTGTCTCTCATCACTTTCCTTTCTCCCTCACTACACAGATAACACCTCCATCAGTGACCAAGCACAACTAGCGCCCCACCCTTTTTCTATCTGCCTTTCCACTGTAACGCCATCGCCACCGCGAACGACACCATAAACAACACCTACGCCATCTCCAACACCAGCAAATCCCCCCTCTCTCTCTCTATGTCAATTATTCTTCCTCCTCACATCTCTCTCCTCTATCTCTGTTAAATGCACACACACAAAAATCCCCAACCCAAATCCCCCCTAACTGTCTCTCTCTCGCTCTCGCATAACATTCTTGAAACCCCACCGGTTCCACCAGCTTCGGTGACCCAGCAACACTCTATCTCTCTAATCGTCTGTTGTTGGTTGTTTTAACTGGGCAATTCATATGTTTTTTGTGATAAATTGTGTGTTGTATAAAATTCAATTAAAAAATTTAAAAATAATTTTTTCGCTTTGTGTTGTTAAAAAACACAATTTATTAAATAAAAATTTTATTCAAAACTAAGTACATAATCATTCTCATTTTGGATTGACATTATATCAATTTAAAGTTGGTATAAAATTGGATTAGATTTTTTTACCAAGAGTGCAATAGTTATTTTACCATCTTTCCTCTACACCTGTGAATAGAGCCAACAAAACAAATGTTTTTCATCCAAAAATGGGATAGGATAAGGTTCTATTCATTAGGATTAAATCAACTTGGATTACTTTGGATTGGATTCGAATTCAAATCCAATCCAACCCAACCCAACCCAATCCTCCCATGGGTATCCAAACACCCCTTTAAAGTATTAAACTATGACTGTTATGTGAGTTAAAACTCTTGATTTATTTTTGTCAATTAAGCCACTGAACTTATTAATTGTGACAATTAAACTTATTTGTCTATATCCATCAGATTTTCTAATTGAAAAGTGGTAGAATTTGCTACTCACGTGATTGGCCCGCAACTCATTTATGTTATGTGAGTGACACACTCTACCATTTTCTGTTAGAAAATCTAATGGATTCAGACAAAAAATTTCAATTGCGACAATTAGGTTCAATTGATACACAAAAAGCTCAAGAAATTAATTGACACAACAGTTATAGTTTGAGAACCATCTATTTTTAGTACCAACAATGTTCTTAACATTATGTAATACTAAAAATCAAGAATTTATCATGCAATATTTATATTTTAAATAAAAAATATAAAAAATTTAGGGTAGAGAGAAGAGAAATAATGATAGATTAATAAGGTTGTTTAGTATTAAAGAGTGTGTTTGTTGAGTTGATCGGAAGCCGAGTAATAAAGATGATTTTTTTTAGTTAAAAAAATTGAGATAAATTTCATAATATTAAATTAAAATAAATAAGAATTGGATCATTATCTATATCATTTTTAAAGTATAACAAATGATCATGCTATTTTATTGAGCGTATGAGGTGTCAATAAGATCTAATCCAAATATTAAAAAAAAAACTTAAATTGAAAAGCAATTTGAAGCACTCGGGTCAAGTTAAAGGTTTCACTAACGTAACTGACTTGATCAAATCTAACCCAGTTGAAATTCTTATTTTATACTCTTAAAAATTAAATTTATTATATTACACCTTCACTGTATTAAAAAGTGTTACAATGTAACTCTTTGTTAACTTTCCGTTAATTTTTTTGTTACTTTTAATAGGTTGACTTTTGACAAAAAAAATAACAAAAGTTAACAAAGAGCTCCATTGCAACACTTTTAACACATTAAAGGAATAATATTAGAAATATAATCTTTGAAGGGCTAAAAGTTGTACAACTATTCCTTAGGCACTAGTTTTTTTGATCATGCATTGGATTTTGTGTTAGACATTGATGTGCCCAAAATCAACTGCACCAAATCCAATAAATTAACTTAGCCCAAGTCAGCTAAAAGACAGTTCAGACCCGCTTTATCAATCCGACTCAGTCCAAAATTCAAGGAGCCCGGGAAGATAAGAGCACGTGGGAGAGAGAGACTGTCGAAATATGCATTCATGAACATCAATCCTACATTCATTGTACTTACTTTTTGTAACTATCCTCACATCATCGTTTCACCATACCTATATATTGTAAGCTCTCTCCACATGGAGAGAGACATCTTGAGATCTCTCAACACACCTATTTACATTTACACATTTAACTTTTCTCTCCTAGCTACAGTAACCCTCCCAGAGACCTTGTTTGATCAATAAATACCACTGGCCACCGTTGCCATTTTTGAGACTGGAGTAGGTCACCTAGATCGAACCATTATAAATCTGCGTGTTTGCTCTTATTTACTGTTTTGTCATTGATTAACTTACTTACTGCTCATTAATTTCATCTCTTCATATATTCAACTGTTGATCTTGTACGAGATCAATTTGTGCATAATCCGACATTATTATGTTTTCCACTAGTTTAGAGCTTTTTAATTAATAAATGTGTGAAGTTAACTTGATCCCACCTTAATCATGCTATAAACATGATTATGATCAAGTAAACATCTTAATCTCATTCTATGTGCTTGGTTCCAATCCTTTTCACTAAAACAAGAACTTTGGATTACCTCCAACTGTCATAAACTACCATACTTGGATTGAGTTATATGAGCCGCCATTAATTTCCTATTTAATCCCACCCAACACTTTTTCTTTTTGAACGAATTTCGACCCAGTTCATTAATGCCATTCAACACCTCATATTAGGTATTAATGAACACAAATTTTGATCCCGGAGATGGTACATATCATATAAAATTAGGCTCGGCAAAAATGAGACTAGGTACTGCATACCCTAGATCCACACCCCCATGCACGGGTAATTTTATCAATTTTAATTTAATAACATATATTACTATCTAATCCAAACATGAATTTTGTATTATAACTATAGAGTTATACATTATCTCAACTTTGATCCAAACTTGTTACACAGAGAATATGATCAAATAGTATTCTTATTAACACTATATATTGATCGGATTGAAACTGATTATACAATCTCTCATCCTATGTTTGTACCTGAACCAATTAGCCACAACAAGTGACTCGAACTCAAGACCTCCATCTTGTGAGGTGGGGTTTGTTACCTTTAATTGGAGGTTGCTATCAAATGATTTCATTGAGCAATTTTTATGGTGCATACGTTTTAGGTATAAACATCTCAAAAACAGAAGATTATACATGATAAGGTTGATATTAACAAGATTCATTCGCAAAGCAGTTTGAAAATAATTGCTTTATACTTTATAGAGAAATAATAGGCTAATGAAAATATCATAGTCAACATCCTAAAATAAAGTGGATTATAATTCTTCCTATTTTGCATTCCAAGTACAACAAGCGGTACTTAATCCTCTTCTTTTCTCTTTGATAATAGGAATCGTCTTAACTATGTATTCCTTTGAACTAATGACGGAACACAAATTCCAAATATTCAAAATTACATACAAATTACGTGCATTAATTAAAATTGGATATTATGTGATCAGTGAGACTAAAACTAAAAATATGTTGGTTTACACATCGTTCCTTTTTCGATACTGAGAATAAATTTTTCTGGGTTCTCTAAGTTTTATGTCATTTTCTTTGTTAACAAATTTGTTGATTGGGAGTAGATGTACTTTTTCTTTAACTTTTTTCAAAGAAAGCAACATCAACACTAAGACAAGGGATGAATCAAAGAGAGGTATTCTTGTGGGACTAAAATAGCTGTTTAAATGGAGACGTTATGAACTCTATAAAATGGTGTGTGTGTTTATCTTCAAGTTTTTTTTTTCACAAAAAAACAAAAGAGTGAAAGTGAAACAATTGAAATGCTACATCTGTCCTTTGGTTTTATGAATATTAAAGTGCTTTAAACGTTAGGTACGTCCCTCTTATTTTTAATATTTCGGGATCAAATTCATTGTTTGGTGTACTGATAAAAGTATAGAACTAAAAATCATGAGATTGTAAGTTTAAATTTGATGATAGTTATTCCAACTACATTTGGGTACGAGTTTATACAAAGGAGCAATATTATACAGATCTAAAAATTTGATTTCATGATATTGATATTATATTTTTTATTGATTTAACTGTGAATTTCAATATTTACTAGGATATCTATTCAATGACAGTGATTTATCAAGTTTGTAATATTTGTTATTGATTTAAATGTGAGTTTCAGTATTTATTGAGATTTATTATCTATTTAATAATAATAATTCATCAAGTCAAGTTTTTAAGTCTATTTAATATTTTCTTATACATAGTGATTGAGAAAAGAGTATAAAAAGGGCAAAATTGAATATAATTATATGAAAGAATAGTTGAAGTTATACATTGGTAAAAACCCGAGGGTGGGACCGTCTTCTATTTTTAAACTAATAATGCATATATGTATATATATTGCACAGAATATGCATATAGAAACACAAACAATCCACACGACAAAGCTCAACACACATATTGAGAGTATAAGTGACTCAGTGCCAATTCTCAAGAATTAGTTAGTGAGTCCTCTCTAATAATGCATACATATAGTTGAACTAAACTTGTCCTCTTTTATTATTTTTTATTTTATTTTAATATTTTATTTTATTTTTTATAACGAGGCCACGTGTGGAACACGAGGCTAGGTAAAACGGATGCAGTGCCACGTGTTTACCGATGATCAGGCCTGTTTGGGAAAAGAACAAAGAGACAGGTCTATATCTGGAATAACTATCCAAAGACGTGGACCACATAAGAGCCACAAAGTCCACTGTACGTTTCATTTATTAAATTCGTGCTTCAACACACGAAACAATATAAAAATCCTGATATTTTATCGAACGCATTAACATAAAAATTTCAATCAATTCTATTATATAAACAATAAAACATGTGGTTGAGTGGTGTTTGAAGCAGTGTTATCAGAATCGGACCGGACCGGCCGGTTTCAACCGTGAATCGGGACCTTAGCCGGTCCGGTTCTATAGTTAGACCGCTTAAGGAAGAGAACCGGCTAAAAACCGGAAAACCGGCCGGTTCTTGTTAAAAACCGTGAACCGGCGGTTTTATAAAAACCGGCCGGTTCAATGACAAATGACAAATTAATTTTTTTTTTAATTTTTTTTTTTGGGAGGAGAAAGGAGGACTTAAACCCTTGACCTCAAGGAGACAAAACCTTTACAAAGTAAGGAATACCATTAAACCAAAAGCCCATTGGTGAAAAATTAAATTACAATCCCTTAAAATCTCAACTCTCAAGCTTTTGATATTTTTATTGCCCTAACTCCTAAAATATGATGATAGCTGGATTTTTTTTAAACAGGAATTTTATCTCAAATGATCTCCCTCGCTAAGATTTTAAATTTAATATTGAATTTTTTTACTTAACTTTTTTTCTCAAATATGTTTCTTTTACTTAACTTTATTAATTTTATGACAAATTGTATGTATTTTAGACATATTTTATATTTTTAGTTAAATTATTATATTTTATAATTATTATATATTTTTTTATTTTTTTATTATATGACCGGTCCGACCAGTGACCCACCGGTTGAACCAGTGAACCATTGACCCAGTCCCCTAGCCGGTTCGATGACCGGTCCGATTCTGATAACATTGGTTTGAAGAGTAAAGATTCATTACATGACCGTTGTAGATTTTACTTACCAAATACCAAACTCTAAAAAAAAAATTAAGCATGCGTCGTGCGATATTACACCCGTGTTTGGGGTAGTGATTTTCCAATGCAATAAAATTAAAATTCTAAAACCCTAATCAACACTCTTGCTATGTTTTATGGCTTCAATTATTGGCCCAAATTGAACTCCGTGTTAAGGAAGCGCTGAAAAACAAAACTCTAAAAAAATACTACGAAAAATTTTCATTGAGACAAAACAACAAATAATTTAAAATCGTAATCTTTAAACCTAAGAAATCATGTAACCTACTGCCTTGATAAAACACCACTGTGTATATTCTATGCTTGATTAGATTCAATTTAATGTGAGTTTTGTCAATGGGTTTGATTTGATGTGAATTTTGTATTTACTTTAGCTTTGATTTGGTGCAAATTTTGTAATTATTTTATCTCCCTTTTGTTCATGGGTTTTTGTGATTTTTTCTTTTGTTTATGTATGGGATAAAATTCAAGTTCTAAGCTGATTTATTATATAGATTTAGAGTAATATGAGTGATTATTTATTATAGCAATCAAAACTCAAATTCACACATTGTTGAAATAATCCGTTGGTGCTCAGTAGAACATTACAAAGGCAAAATTACCTTTTCATTTTCCATATTTCTTCGTTGTCTTCCAAGTGAAGGCAAACTTGACAAATTGATTCTTCCAATGCCAGCGTGTGATAACTCGAATAGTTGTTTTCAATAACATCAAATAATTGCAAATCTGGGTCAATTTCAAGGAAGTTAAAAAAAAAATCAAGAATAGACTCATAAAATGAAAGCCCTTTGAATACCTGAAAAATGCAATCACAACCTAGTTTTCAGAAAAATCACATAAACTGAATTTAAAAACTTTATTAACACCTTAAAAAATACATCCAACTTAGCTATATCCAAGTTATAAAACCCAAGTTATATAATCAATAAAATAGAGAAAAAGCGACTCAACAGGAAGAATGACGATAAGGAAAATCATTAACCATAATGGACAAAAAGGAAAGCAACATTTTTGGGTTTAAACAAAGCTATATATCATACCTTCAAAAACTTAAAATCAAAACCTTACCAATAATTTGTGAAGCATCAATTATTTGACACTTGTACCCAAATTTTGAGATTAGTTGAGGAACTATATCGTAACAACCCATGAAATTTAGCACATGAAGAAAATTACCTTCTTGAAAATTTGCCTCATTGCTGGAAGAAAAAAATAATACTATCCTTGAAAGATGGTTGATTCAAATCCACCGTGTTGTCCTCACCGCAAGTAGCCCCCAGTCAAAAAAGAATAATTACTGCAATTAAAATTGAAGATAAATTTGAAAACCCACTCCCATATATTAGCTTGCATATAAAAAAGACTCAAATATCTTAACTTTTGGATAATTGAAGCAAATCATGACCCTTATTTTCAATTCCACATACAAACATTCCAAATCACGCAAAAATTTCTCAATCATCAGTCAAGAGGACCCACAAAGAAGCCATTGTGTTATTATACTAAGATCAAACTCATTCAACCACTTTTGTACTAAAAAATTAGGAATAACAAAGATGCAAATTTACCCAAACCTGGAACACACCATAGTCTACAGCCAAATCCACATGCATCCTCTAACATAACAAACAAAAGAAAAGCAAAGTAGCCATAATTCAAATAGCAATGAAAAATTCATTAAATATAAACAAAAGCAGAAACCCAAAACACCAAGAAAATAAAAACCTAACACTAACGATCATGTCGTTGTTGTGAAAGCATATCGATTCCACTGAAACTTCACCATAGTCCCTCATGCCAATCATGCCATTCAGTGTGCTGGGTGTATCTGAGTGTGCATGTTCATGTGTGTGTGCACTACGTGGATGTGTATGGAAGAGCAAATGAAGTTGAATCAAACAAAACTAATCGAAAAGAAACATAAATTCAACTCATCTATAAAATATTTCCCAGATGCATTTCAACGAACATTCATATACATGATGATTAAAAACAAATCAACATCAAATTCAACAAGCGTCATGTGCGAGAGAGTCAAGGTGGGTGAGGTGAGGAGAGAGTGTGTGCGTATGTGAATTGAGAATGTGGGTGTGAATGGGTGATTTTTAGTGTCTAGAGATGAAGATGTAGAAAGAGAAATAAAAGGAGTTAGAGATGGAAAAGACTAAGAGGGGTCTTTGGTGTTTTGTGGCATGTGTGCGTGTGTTGTTTATGTTTTGTGTGTGGGTTTGTGCCTGAAGTGTGTGTGCGTAAGTGTTCACTGGGTGTGTGTGTTCTGTTTATGTGATGCATAGGAAGGAGAATGAGAAATACCTTCGAGAGATCTTGAGAACAGTGTGGTGGTGATAGTGGTGTGTGGCACGATGGTGGAGAGGCCTCTACGCGTGTGTGCTTTGTGTGAGAGAAAGAGAAGGCATGGGGGTAGCGTTTAGCACAGAGAGGGAGGGGCCTAAGCTAACAGAGTGGCGTGTGTGTTCTGACAGGCATGCGTATTCCTAGCTTGCGTGTGTTAGACGCATGTGTATAGGGGTTGCGATTTTAGTGGCTAAATGCGGGCATAAAATATATATATATATATATATATATATATATATATATATATATAAAACAAAACAATAGGAAATTGAATTTTATCTCCTACGCATTTTCTCTCTCAAAACTATCACATCACTCATTTCTATTACATGCTCAATCATTTAATATTTGATTAATTTTTTGTTTAGCATAATTTTTATTTTAGACATTATCCATACACAATAATATGTGCATGTTGAATTTTTTTTATTGAATTTCATATTTTAATAAAATTTTGAATGATGTAATAAGAAAATGAAATAAAGAAAAATTATTATTTAATATAGTGAGATCGATTTT
>CM042186.1:6177228-6214116 GCA_023539305.1 Ilex asprella | reverse complement strand
GATGAGTGGGTCCTATCAACTTTTTTCATTGGGACCCACTCATCCAACGGTTCCCATTGATTTGGGATGCACTTTTGGGATACAAATTTGGGATATTCAACCTCCTAAAATAAAGTGGATTATAATACTTCCGATTTTGCACTACAACAAGCAACACTTAAAATTCTCACCTTTTCTCAATGACAATAGGAATCGTTTGGACTAGGTGTTTTTTGAGCTCATGACATAACACAAATCCTGAATGCTCAAAATTACTTACAAATTACGTGCATAGTTAAATTTGGATATTATATGATCAATGAGACTCAAACTTGAAATATACGGGTTTACGTGTTGTCCCTTTTTCTATTCTAAGCATAGAATTTTCTGGGTTCTCTAAGTTTTATGCCAGTTTCTTTGTCAATAAATTTGTTGAGTGGGAGTAGATGTACTTTTTCTCTAACTTTTTCAAAGAAATCAACATCAACACTATGACAATGGATTATCAAAGAGAGTTATTCTTGTGGGACTAAAATAGCTGTTTAAAGGGAGACGTTATGAACTCTATGAAATGGTGGGTGTGTTTATCTTCAAGTGTTTTTTGACAAAAAACAAAAGAGTGAAAGAGAAATAATTGAAATGCTACATCTGTCCTTTATTTTAAGGATATTAAAGTGATTTAAACGTTAGATACGTCTCTCTTATTTCTGATATTTAGGGATTGAATTTATTGTCTAGTGCACTGATAAAAATATTGAGCTAAAAATCATGAGATTGTAAGTTTAAATTTGATGAGAGTTATTCTAGCTGATTTTATTTAAGCTAGAAAATCAAAGTTGCCTATAAGGGATTAGTTACTACACTACTCTTCAACATTAATTCAATATGACTTAGTAGCATTTCTTAGTTGACATATATTTTCAATCGATCGATTTAGGATCAATTAAAAAAATTGAAATTGATCCCAAATTTAGATATCATTAATTATTAATTTTATTAAATTATAATTTGAGCTCATGGGATTCTAATTTTTTATGATGCCGTGCCAAAAATGTTGCTAAATATTTTCAGTTAATTAAGAGTAGTGTTTCTAAATTTGGCATCTAGAAAATTGTTCTATATATTTAATTTTATAAAATTTTCAAAATAAAATTGCACAAATCCATTTGCATCCCAACAACCACACATTTGTCCCCAAAGATATTGAGAATATTTTATTTAACTGGATTAGATTTGATCAAGTCATCTATATTATTAAAACTCTATAACTTGACCAAATTCCCTTTCAACTTTACTTTATATAAAAGTTTTCATAAGTTAGATTAGCATCCCATGATTTTGATAAAACATTATGATCTTCCTTTGATATTTATAAAATAACTAGTAATGCACACGTGCGTTGTACGTAAAAAATTTAAATCATAAAATTTTGATTATATTTTTTAGAAATACGAAGTGTATGAAGTTGACAAATCAAAAGACTATTGATATATGTATTAAATGACTTCTTGAATCTAATAATAATTTATGACATTATAACATAAGCCTAAGAAAACTCGTAAATATAATTTACTAATCTAAAACTATTTCACCACCACATGAATTCTAAAAATCTGGTAACAAAACCAATTCTACTCATAATATAATAACTTTTAAAACACTACAAGCCTACTAGTAATAAACAATTAAATATTAGGAGATTAGTTTGACAAATTACACTTTTTATTCCATGAAAAGTACTTTTTTTTGGGCATTCATTATCACTTTAATGGAAACACCAATTCAATTGAACACAAATTAATTTTAGTGTCAATTACAAAAACTATTGTAAGGTAAATAGAGTATTTATGTAATAGCTATACACAAATAGGCAGAAATGAAAATACAGAAAATATCATATTACCAATAAGCATGTTTTGATAGAGAAAAAAAAAACTCACAGGTTGACACCACCAAACACCGTCGACCCTTTAGAAATATAAGACCAAATATGTTAATGAAGTTATTAAAGAGATATAAGTTTATCTTCCTATATCTACCTATATATATTTCTAACAAAATTATACAAAATATTTTGAAAGTCTAATATGTATGAAAGAAAAAAAAATGAATTTAGCCCTTTACTCTTCTAATCTTTTATTATATAATAATGAATAATGAATTTTCGATGGTTGTGTTTATATCCTAAAAAATAACATTTTTTTCCATATCATATTAGTAGGAGAGAGGTGGCACATGATCAGTCAGGGTCTCCTTCAGATCAAGCTGCCCTTCATTAGGCTAGGTCTGAGTTACAACAGGCTTTACAGTGTGAGGAGTCCTTTAGGAGACAACAGTCTTGTGTACGTTGGCTTCGAGAGGGGGATTCGAACACCCGTTTCTTTCATGCTTCAGTGAGAAAGAAACGACATGTTCTTTCAGTCCATCAGATCCAGGGTGATGACGCAGAGTGGATTACTGAACCTGGGACTATTGGTGCTTGGGCAGTTTCCTTTTTCTAGGGATTGTTTTCTGTAGGAGCTGGTCAGATAGAGGTTGTAGACTTTTCGACTATTCTAGCTATTGTGACTGATGCAGATGATGTTGGATTGTGTGCTATGCCGACTTTGGATGAGGTGAGACAGGTCGTGTTCTCTATTGATTTAGATAATACGCGGGAGCCAGATTGGTTTTGCATTCTCTTTTATCAGTTTTGCTGGGACATTGTGGGAGCAGATTTGCTGAGTACGTTAGTAGTACTTTTACCCAAGAAGGAGTCACATTCTACTTTGGCAGATTTTCGGCCGATCTGTTTATGTAACGTGAGCAACAAGGTGTTGACTAAGATCCTCGTTTCTCGTTTGTCATCCTTATTGCCGCATATCATATCACCGATGCAGAGTGGGTTTGTGCCGGGTCGAGTGTTGCAAGACAGTGTACTTTTGGCTTAGGAGTTGGTGCATGATTTGTGGAGAGGTTCCTGAGGTGGGAACGTCGTGCTGAAGCTAGATATGGCTAAGGCATATGACAAGATGTCTTGGACATTCATTATCCAGATGTTGCGGGTTTTTGGGTTCTCTGAGGGTTGGATTTCTTTGGTTCAGCGGGCCAGTTGGGGGCCGTGATTTTCTGTGATGGTGAATGGGGTCAGTCAAGGCTTTTTTCAGTCGTAGGGGGTCTGCGGCAGGATGACCCTCTTTCTCCATGTTTGTTCATCATTACTGCAGAGTATATGTCTCGAGGCTTGGACTCTTTGTATGCTCAGTTTCCAGGGGTGGCTTATTGTATTGGAGTTGGAGTTTTGGTTTTCCATTTGGCTTTTGCTGATGACATTATCATTTTTGCTAATGGGTGTCAGTCGAGCTTGCAGCGAGTTATGAATTTTCTTCATCACTATGAGGTTGTCTCTAGACAGTTAGTTAGTCAGGTCAAGAACAGTTTTTATATCAGTTCGCGTGTCTCGCATTCTAGAGAGGTGATTGTACGACTGACCACTGGTTTTCAGAGGTGTGACCGTTCGTTTATTTATTTGGGGTGCCCTATCCATTTGGGTCATCTCCGTCTCTCGTATTTTGATGAGATGATTTAGAAGGTGCGTGAGCGGATTTTTTGATAGGCAAATCGCTTGCTCTCCTTTGGAATAAGCTCACTTTGATTTGTCATGTACTCACGTCGATGCCTATTCACTTGTTTCACGTGTTGAGGCCTCCTGCAGATGTTTTTCACCAGTTAGAGAGGTTGTTCGCTCGTTTCTTGTGGGGTGATACAACTATTCTTCAGAGAATTCACTAGTGTCATTGGTCTGAGGTATGTTTCCCTGTAGAGGAAAGCGGCTTAAGGGTGTGTTCTTTTTCTAACTTAGCCGAGACTTGTGAGGTGAAGCTCTAATGGAGTTTTCGTGCTCAACAGTCACTTTAGTCTACTTTTATGAGGGCCAAGTACTGTAGGTCCACCCATCCTAGGCTGATTGAGTTTCGTTACCCAGCTTCACCTCTTTGAAGGCGGTTGTATGAGATTCGATCTGTGGCTGAGCCGAGGATCAGATGGTTAGTACGGTCTGGTGAGGTCAGCTTTTGGTATGATTACTGGTTGGGGGATTATCCATTGGATTTAGTGTATCCGGGGGCAACGTCTGGGGTCCCTGTTTCTGATTATTGGGCGGGTCGACAATGGGACAAAGGCCGATTGTTGGGGGTTTTACCTTCTTTAGTTGTTGAGCTGATTGTGTAGATTCTTATTTTAGAGTAGGAGGTTGATCAGATGAGGTGGAAGTTTTCTTTGGATGACTGATATTCGGAGTATGACTCCAGTTCAAGCTGAGTTTTCTTGTGTTTAGCAGAGGCATATTTCGACTCATATCTCCTTCTTTATGTGTCGGTTGTTTCATGGTTTCCTGACCACAGATGATGGCTTATAGAGACGGGATTTTCATGTAATATCCCCCCCGTGTGTGTGGTGGGGCTGTTGAGACTCTTAGACATCTTTTTCTAGATTGCCCGCTTGTAGTTTAGGTGTGGGGGTCACTTTTATTGGATGTTTAGGATCAAATATCGGTCATTTCAGTCACCTTATATTTTAATGTTTCATTGGCAGCGTTGTGCTCCTTTTGCAGGTCACGTGCGAGTACTGCTATCGTGCTTCATTCTGTGACACTTATGAAAGGCACATAATGCTTATAGGTTCGATGGTTAAGCCTTTTAGGTGCCCGTTGTGATTCAGAGGGTTATAACTCATATGCAGTTGGTTGGGCTTGTTTTTGGGTTTGCTCCGAGTCAGTTGCGTCGGGATGAGTTAGTTGAGTTTGTAGGTTCTCTTAGGGTCATGGTTCCTCGACCTCGACCTCTTCGCTTAGTTGCTTGGACTCGTCAAGTAGTGGGTTGCCTGAAGATCAATGTTGATGGTTGTTCTAAAGGCAATCTGAGGCTGTCTGCGGCAGGGGGTGTTATTAGGGACCATTAGGGTCAGGTACTTAGGACTTTTGGCTTTCTTATGGGGCATCGACATATTCTGTATGCGGAGTTGCAGGTTGTTTATTCTGGGTTGGAGTTAGTCGCAAATTTGGGAGCGTCAGAGTTGGTAGTGGAGTCAGACTCAGCTACAGTGGTTTATTGGGTTTCTTCTCAGGAAACTGGATGCTGGGTTTATGATTACCTGCTTGCTCGGATTCGGCTTCTGTGTGCGTCTCTCTCGGCTCACATCTGCCACTTCCTACGGGAGGTAAATCAGGCTACAGACTTCATGGCTAATTGGGCTTATTCTTAGCAGCTCACTCAACAATTCCCTGATTCGTCATCCCTTCCTTCTGGGATTGTTGGCATCATCGTCTTGGACGCTCGACAGACTCCGCATGTTCGTCGTTGAATTTTTATTTTAATTGATGTTTTCTATTATTTTATTATGTGGGGATTCCCCACTTTGCTTTTCTATTTATTTAATTTTCATACTTTTGGTGGTGAGTCGCCAACTTTCTTTTGCTTTGATTTTCTTCCACTCCTGGAGGCTTGGCTTTTATGTCCTCTTCCCTTGTACTTTTTTCCCTTTAGTTATATATACGGGTAGGGGTTCTGCCAAACTCCCCACCCACATTGGGTGACTTTAAAAAAAAAAATTACAACATCACTAGAATTGTGGAAACTTGATCGTTATTGAAACTCTTGGAGTTTTGTAACTTCATTAAAAAAAAAAAACAGGCAAAAGTTGTTTGGCCATTGTCAAAGCATTCTACGGATTGAAGTTAAAAGGGGCTAAGAGGTCTCTAAAGATACCCATGAGATATTTTCCTCACCAACAAATACCCATTAGCTTCGTCTTCCCTTTTGCAGCTATCGCAAAAAACTACAACCATCATTCTAATGAATTATCAAATTAGGTTTTCAAATTGTTATAGGTTTGATAATTTTCACTGATTGATTTTGTATTTTTATCTTAGTTTTTTGTCTTTCTCAGTGTACAAAAGTTACAGTGGTTATAATCTAAACCTAAACACATTGAATCTCAAACAAGGGTGTGTTTTTGTTGGTGATGATATTTGGATTTAGGCATGTATGTTTTTCTCGTGCCGCTTGGGTTGGTACCTTTGTTTTTGGTTCAACGACACAGTTTCCATGATTTTTTTGATTTCAATTACTTTTTTTGTGTGTCCCTCTATATCTGTTTATTATTTGGGATTTTTTTGGGGGTTTTCCTCGTTGTGTACACACAATAATTTTGGGTCCTCTGAATTAAATAGCACCTGGTCTTATTATTCTGATTTATAATGCATGTAATTTTTTTTTTTTAGGTGTCGTAAACTACTTAGACATATGGGTTGCATCTAATTTTTTTTATTTGATTCTAGCTTCTTTCCAATTTAAAGATTTACTTAATATTGTAGAATTTGTACAAGTAAGGAGTGTAAAAGAAGTGACATGACAAATCTCTGTTGTAATTATTTGTGAAAATTTGATTCATCGACTCTTAAGCAACATCTACCAGGTTTTATAGTTTCAAGTTGAATAGATTGGTTCTGGATGGAATGGATTAACGAGTCAAGGATAAATGAATCATTATATAGATATTATATTTTGATAGTGGTCATGCATATGATCTCGATTAATTTCTTCCTGAGCTCCATTTGGTTAGGCAACACTGTTAGTTTCAATAATTCTAGTATGCACATGTATCCATAGTTTTGGATCTACAAATTTGTTTTATTGCATATGTAAGAATGTGAAACTGAATGTGTCATGAGATATTGTAATATCTCATAATGACAAAGACATGTTACATGTTTTCATGGTTTTGAAGAATTAAAATAATTTTCTTAAGCATATTCACATCAATAACGTAAAATAGTGTGTAAATAATTATAATATATTTGAAATGTATATTTTCTTTTTGTCATCTATAACACTAAAATTATAATTTTTTACATTCATGTTTTATGACGATTTGAATAATATAAATATTACGTAATCTTTGCACCAGTAATATATGCTATTTGATATTTAGAATAGCTCACATGCAACGCATGTATGCATCAACTAGTGGAACAAAAAGAGAAGACAATTAAATAATGAAATAGAATAAAAAAAGGAAACATAAAAAAATACAATGATTTTGGGATGATTAGAATTTCACGTTGATAAAGTTAAAAATAATAATAATAAATAAATCAAACTCCTTTTAAATCACAATATAAATTGAGACCCATATATTGATAAAATATTAAATATGCAAATAAGTCTCGAAGGGACATTTGTAGACATTAAAAAATTAATAAATTAAAATCTATAATTGAGTTCAAATCAATTAGATAAATAAAATTTGATTGGACCTAAATTTCATAACCTAAATAATACAAGCCTAAATTTAATTAACAAGACTTGTCAAATTAAATTAAATTGAACCTAAACTCCATAGTCTAAATGCATTTAATCAGGTTTGTTAAATTAAATTAAAATAGACATAGACTCAAATTAAATAAACTTTTAAAAGGTAAAGAGGGTTGGACTTAAACTCCATAAATTAATTAAAACCTACAAATTTATGGGTAACTCACTACCTAAAGTCCATATCTTGGTAATAAGGTAAAAATACCCTTATATAGACAACTACTCCTACCACTATAAATAAAGGTCAGGGGAGACCAAAAAGAGAAGTCAAGGAGGAGGAAAGATCGAGAAGCTCTGCCCGAGTACATCTCAAGAGGAGAAGGGAATATCAACAACGAAGTTTTGCTGGAGTCTACCCCAAATTAAGGTCTTGCAAATTCATCTCTAAGGAAAAGAAACACTGCCAAAGTTCTTCTTGAGAGATTCAAATCATCTTTAAGTCATTCAGCACAAAGAATGGTGAAAAGATTTGACAAAGTCAAGTCAAAGATCAAATAACCCTTGTTGTTAGGAAATCCACCAAATCAAATATTGAAGAACGAGAACTGCGTCAATCTGGCTCTTGTCTTAAACAAATCAACCAAAGTCAAAATCAAATAAAAAATTGAGGAACACGCTGGTCAAGCCTCCATCTTCACCAAATCCACCAAATTAAAGATCGAGAAACACGTCGATTAGACTCTCATCATCATCAAATTCATTGAGAATCAAATAACAGTGCACATGAGAAACATGCTGAAGAGAGTCAACACCACTTTATTAAATCAATTCAAATCATTCAATAATTGTAATTTTGACATTATTTTTGCGTTATATTACATCATGAATTTTATTGTTATAGGGTCATATTACAAATTTTAAGGTAAATATAAGTTGTAAAAATGTTAGGATCAATCATAATATTTTCAGGATTAATTTCAATTTATATAAAAAAATTAAATAACCCTAATTTAATATAAAAATTGATGTCAAATTTCGAAACGCTACTCTCACGTCTCGACTAAATAATTCACATATAAAATCCTTTTCTATTGACTTTTTTTTTTCTCCCAAGCATCAACCAGTCATATCAACCTAATATTGAAATCAATTTAGTGTACGAGGTTTAGTCTCACTTTGTTAATAAAAAGAGGTTAAATGGTTCTTTATTCTAAAATTTTCTCCAAGTAGTCACATTTTCGATCTCGCACTCTAAAAAAGAATACGAATTAAGTGTTCGTAATTATTATGTTTTCCACTTGTTTGGAGCTTTTTAATTAATAAATGTATGATGTTAACTTGATCCCACCTTTATCATTCTATAAACATGCTTATCATCAAGTAAACATCTTAATCTCATTCTAAATGCTTGGTTCCAATCCTTTTCACTAAAACAAGAATTTTGGATTATCTCCGTCATAAATTATTATGTTGGGATTGAGTTATATGACCCGATATTAATTTTTTATTTAATGCTAACCTAATTCTTTCTTTTCTTTTCTTTTTTTTAAATAAATTTCGATCCAATTCACTAATGTCATTTAACATCTCATATTAAGTTCTAATGAATACCATATGGTAGATGACATTGTTTCTAGTATGTTCAGTACTGAAAATATTATGAATTTATTACCCCTGCATACCCTAGATTCACGCCCCCATACATGGGTAAATTTATCGTTTGTATTTTAATACCATGCATTACTATCTAATTCAAACATAAATTTGATATTATGACTATAGACTTATACATTATTCCAACCTTGATCTAAGCTTGTTACACAAATGATAAAATCAAATAATACTCTTATTAACACTATGTATGGATTGGATTAGAACTGACTGTACAATTTTATCCTTTATTTGTACTTGAACCAATTAGCCACAACAATAGACTCAAACTCAAGATCTTCATCTTGTGAGGTGGGTCTGTTGCCAATTTGTCTACCTTTAATTGAAGGTTGCTATCAAATGATTTCATCTAACAATTTTTAGGTATAAACAAATGATTATACTCGTGGTCCCAAAGCAGTTTGAAAATAATTGCTTTATAAAGATACAATATATGAAAATTTCATAGTCGACCTCCTAAAATAAAGTGGATTATTATACTTCCTATTTTGCACTCCAACTACATCAAGCATAGCAACACTTAATTCTCTCCTCTTTCTCTCTTTTAGAACAAGAATCGTTTTGATTATGTGTTTTTTGAGTTCATGACAGAACATAAATCTCAAATACTTAAAATTACTTACAAATTATGTGCATCGATTAAAATTAAAAATTTAAGTGTTCAGTGTGATTGAGTGGGAGTATAAATTTCAGTGTGATTCAGTGTAAGCGTTCAGTATAAAATTACTTACAAATTACTTATAAATTCTCGCCCTTTTTTCAACCTTTATAACTGAATCGTCTCGACCTTTATTACTTATGAAGTTTTTATGTCATTTTCTGCGTCAACCAATTTGTTGAGTGGGAGTAGATGTACTTTTTTTCTTTACCTTTTTCATTGAAAGCAACATCAACATTATGACAAGGGATTAATCAAAGAGAGGCATTCTTGTGGGACTAAAACAGCTGTTTAAAGGGAGACGTTATGGGACTCTATGAAATGGTGGGTGTGTTTATCCTCAAGTTTTTTCTGACAAAAGCAAAAGAGTTAAAGTGAAACAATTGAAATGCTACATTTGTCCTTTGTAGTTTTAAGGATATTAAAGTGCTTTAAAAGTTAGGTACGTCTCTCTTATTTATGATATTTAGGGATTGAATTCCTTGTATAATAAACTAATAAAAATGTCGAATTAAAAATCATGAGATTGATCTCAATTTGGATATCATTAATTAATAATATCAATTAAATTATAATTTGAGCTCATTGAACTCCAATTTTTTTTATGCTGTCCCAAAAATGTTGCTATATTTTGCTAGTTAAGAGTAGCATTTCTAAATTTGGCATGTATATTCTTATATTGGTACTAAGAAAAGGAAAGTTCATTACCTTATATTGCTGCAATGTGATCATTCTGTTAATTTCTATTATTTTTTCCGCCAAAAGACACCCGTTGATGTTGATGATAAAACAAATGAAAAGTTAACAAAAATATCATATTAGAACACTTTCGATACATTGAGGATATAATGTGAAACATTTAATTTTTGAGGGTGTAAAGTAAGAATTTTCAAAATTTTCCACGTATAAAATGAAATTTACCTATTTTATTTTATAAAATTTCTAAAAAAATTGCACAAATCCATTTGCATCCCAACAACCACACACTTTTCCCAAAAGATATTGACAATATTTTATTTAGCGGGATTAGATTTGATCAAGTCATCTATATTATAAAACTCCCTAACTTGACCAAATTGCCTTTTCAACTTTACTTTATACAAAAGTTTTCATAAATTATATTAACATCCCATTATTTTCTATATATTTTGCAAAAGTAAGGGAAAGGGAAAAGCCAACAAAAGTTAGACATTAAGTGACGATTAAAATTAAAATATTTGATCTTATTGGAATTATATCTCAATTTCATGACGTGGACATATATGATATTTGATAAAATTCGAACTCTTGACTTCTTATTATTCGAGGATTCTAAGCACCAAAACTGCAAACTTTGAATTGCTGTTTTCTTATTAATATTCAAGAATCTTAACCATCAAAATTAACTTGCATAGTTTTTATATATTTTATCAAATCATTTAATATCATTTTCTCACTTTTGTAATTTGAGGGAGACAAGCCCCACCGTATCGAAACAAGTCGTTCATTAACGACGAAAATGACAATATTTTAATTATTATAACTAATAATTAATTCAAAATCTAATACACAAGTTTTTGTTGACAAAAAGCTTTCTTGGAAGCCCCGCTCTTTCTACTTTTCATAATAATAAAGTAATCCCAAAATTAGGTGAGAGTTATGAAACCCTTCCTTCAACTGCGACGTAGGTTTTGAGTCTGGATAAACTATATATTGTGGTAATTTAGTGCATGGGAAAGCATAAAGTATGTCAGCAAGAAAAAAAAACTTGTTCATGTCACATAACCCTAACCAAATCCAAATTTATTTATTTATTTATTTTGTATTTTTCGTTTTTGCAACATCCTTCTTATGGATTCACTTTGATTTAGACGCATAATTTTGAAAGAGATTTTAGATGAGTGAGAATAACAAATCTCAAAAATATTATATTAATGATATGGATAGTTTGAAGTTGGGCAAATGGCAATTGGCACCCCAAAAGATTAAAAATTTCTTAATTTATAACCTCAAAGATCAATTGTTTTAATTACACCATCAATTAAATTAATTGGTGTCAATGTGACCCCAATCATAGCATCCATTGCGATTTTCATCAAATTGACTGTCACATGAGAGTTATGTGAAAAGGAGAAGGATCATAATCTAACAAAATTCATCACATGTATTTCACGTGACTGTCAATTTGACGAAAATCACAATAACTTCCACGACAATTTTTATTTGATTGGCAAGTGCGTGAGACGTATGTGAAAAGGGGAAGCGTCATAAACCTACAAAAAATCATCACATGCATCTAACGTGACTGACAATTTAATGAAAATCGCAACGAACGTTATGGTTTAGGTCATACTGCTACTAAATAATTTAATTAAGGATACAATTTAAAACAATTAATCTTTGAAGGTATAAATTAATTTTTTTTTTAATATTTCCTGATGCAAACTGCTATTTAACAATTAATCTTTGAAGGTATAAATTAATTTTTTTTTTAATCTTTCCGGATGCAAAACTGCTATTTAACCTTCTAAATTTAGTCCACCCTTTGTTGGATGGTCTCTAAACTACAAAAGTCCAAACATTGAGTTGTTGCAATGGATGGGACTTAGGAGAGAGACACCCAAAAAAAAAAAAAAAACTACCTTGGAATATTCTTTTCATCAAGTTGTAATAAAAAGTCAGAAGAATGGTTTTAAAAAAAAAAGTGAAAGGATCATTTTCATTGATCAAATATTGCTATTTGGATTTGGATCCTCTTCAATATTATATTTTTCTAATTTTTTTGTCCATGGTAAATTATCATCTCGTGAATTGTTAGGTTACCGTGTATACATGGTGAATTTCATTTGAATTCATTGTGGACCATAAACTATTAAAAGATTGAATAAAAGTGCATACCGTGCTATCGTAGAAGATATCCTTTGAGTGGCTTACATTGTGCCCACATGCAAGCATCATCTAAGAACACCAATCTAACTTTAAGAGACTAAATTATACTGTTGAGTTTAATTTACACCACACGTTTTCATCTTTCTTTTTATTGAATTATTAATTACAAAATCGAAGACTCAAAATAATTAAATGACGATACTTACCGTTGTGAATAACACGTGTTGAAATTATTCAATAATTTAATAAATAAATATTATTTTATAGTTCAATATATATCACATGCAGAAGATCCCAAAATATTCTCTTAATTTGAACATAATCATAGATTAATGCTTTTACCGTTGCATTAAGTATTAAGATCAAGTCAACTATTTTACGTGGAGTGTAAAAATCAATACAGTTCTATTTACTCATGTCCCTAATAAAATATTCAGTACTTATAAGACATAGGAGACAATATTATGTGGTGTTTATATTTAATAAAAAAAATATTATTGATGATGTTTTTTTACCGCGGATGAGCAGGGGGTGTTTAACCGTGATGATTAAGATGAGTCTGAGCTAAATTGCTCTCGTGATTTGCAATAGAATATTCAGGGGAGTCTAGGGGAATGTAAACAGAAAAAAATATAGTGGTTCACCGGCTCTGGAGCTCGGCTAGTCCACTCTTCAATGGAGGCTCTTGCCCCTTTTACTTTATTGATCACTTTAGTGCTTCTTCAGTACAGTATGAGAGTATCTAGGGTTTTTGCATGGCTCTGTAGCCTCTAGGTTTTTTTTCTTGTGAATCTCCTCCCTTCCCCTGAAGGTCTCATCTAATATTTATAACGTGATCCCTATCTCTAAGGGATATCCGGCGAGATCTTTTCCCTTCCCTCGTGGGATTCCCCTTTTAATTAGGAGGGGATCTTGGTTGATTGAGATTTCAGGCCTTGATTGTCGTTTCCTACCGCTTTGGGAATGCTTGCTATTGGCCAGTCGTTCATTCCATAATTCTTTTATCACCTTGCTTGGACCGAGCTCTGGGTCGGCTCCCCTTAGCTCAGGATTGTTTATCCGACCTCCCTTCTGGGTTGACCCCTTAGGTCTGAGCTCATGCTTAAAATAATTTCTTGGTATCATCAGGTGCCCCCCAGCCCTTGCCTCAGGCGAGCCTGGGCGAGGGCTGAGCAATTTTAGACCGAGCTAAACTCGCACGTGGGGGGATTTTGGCTTGTCCGTGTGTGACATATCTTTGACGGTTTCAGGCAATCATGAGCCCCTCGATTCTCGCGTACGTTTCAGTTCGTGTTCCCCAGACTTTAAATGTTCAAACGGCTAAACAAAAATGCCTTCTCACTGTTCATCTTCTTTCTCCGTTCTCCGATTTCTTTCCCTCTTCACAATTTCAGATCCTTCTGCGACTGTATGCTTTCTGATCCCCTTCACAAGACTGTATCTTCTGCACTTGATTTGATCGTTCGTAGTGCTTTCTTCCCTCGATTCGGCTTTCGGGTCCTTGTTCGTCGCTTCCTCGTAGCTAGGTACGTCTCCCTTCCTCCTTTTATCTTTACTCGCTCTGGATCCCTCGAATCCGAGGTGGTTGCTGCAATTCTGGGCCTATAAGTTTTTTCATTTTTGGAACCGTGATCTTTGTTTGTCCCCTCTGCCTCATTTCGTTACCTGGGGTTCCATCGTGAGGATCCTTAGCGTCGGCAGTTACTGTGCTAATCCCCTGGTTATTAGGGAGTGTCTGGTTAGTGTTCCCCTTCCTTATCGCCTCTATAATCTCCCTTTTTCTTGCCCTATCATGTCTACTCCTTCCAGAGCTGCTCAATCCTCTACAACCCCTCTAGGTGGTAGGTCCGTTGATGAGGATGTCGAATTAGGGGAAGTGGGTGTGGAAATTGACAATTTCCCAGGTGTCGATGCTCTCAATCCCGAAGTTGAAGCTGAAGAGCTTCCTTCCTTATCTGCCTCCATCCCCCCCAAGCCTAGCAAAGGTAAGGGGAAGGTCAGTAGGGCTGGGCTATCCAGCGGCTCTTCGTATTTGGGAGCTGCTCTTAAGTAGGCCGAGCTTGTTGGACCCAGTAAGGTTGACCCCTCGCTCCTTAGGATTTTCAATGCCCGCTACGGTTTCCCCTCTGGTGTCCAGCCTTCTTACGCTGAAAGTTCTACTCCTTACATCGCCCAAGTCCATAAGAAGGTCTGCTTCTTTGAGGCGGCCTTTGAAAATGGTCTTCGCTTTCCTCTGCATCCTTTTTTGAAGGTTATTCTTCAGTTTTTTAACGTGTGTCCCTCTCAACTTTCCCCTAATTTTTGGGGTGTCTTAGTCGGCCTTCTGGTTCTCTTTAAGGACTTGAAGCTCGGGGTTCCTTCTCTCCCCTTATTCTTGGACTATTTCAATATAAAGCTGACCTCATCGGAAGGCTTCCTGTACGCCTCGAAGCGAGCTAACGCTAAGCAACTTATATTTAGTATTCCTACCTCCCACAAGCACTGGAAGGAATATTTCTTCTTTGTTGGGGGTACAGGCTGGGAGTATGATCCCACTGATAGGTCGGATACCCTTGGTGTCCCTAGAGCTTGGTCCTATCCCGAGAATTTGGATGAGTCATTTGTTTGAATCAATCGAGTTTCGCTTTGGAAATGGCAGGTTTCTGAATTTTGTTGTTGTCACTCTTCAGGTACCAGGCTTGAGCTCAGCAGAGAGGACGAGGAGGCAAAGCTGAGACTGTCTGGGTGTGCTCCGAGAAGGCATTCTGAGCTTATCCAGTTTCAGATCCTAGTTGCAAGGGGACTCAGTCTTCCCGAGGTGACAATAGAATCTCCGTCTCCGATCTCAGTCGTCAGACCTGACGAAATACTAGGTGACCTCCTTGCTCCCCATTTCTTTTCGTTCTCTCCCTTCTCCTTTCTTTGATCTGACTAATCGTCGTGGTTCAGACCTTTCAGGATCCTCCACAATGAAGCTTTCTTCGGAGAAGCTCGAAACCAAAATCGCTAAGCTGCAAAGAGGTGGAAAGGGCAGCAAAAGAAAAGCTGAAGCCGGGTCCAGCAGGAGCCCTACCACCAGGGCTAAGGCTCAAAGGCTAGGAACGCCTTCTTCCTCTCCAGCTCTGGCAGTGGGTAGCCAAATTCCGTCCTCCAACATCCCATCAGATGCAGGGGTTTCCTCTTCCCCGCAACCTCAGGTCACTCACTCTCCGTCTGATGAACTGGGTGATGCTTCTCCAACCCTGTCCGAGGTCAAAAGGGCTTGGGAGTTTGTTTCCAATGTCCAGTCTGAGACAGTTATGTTCAGCCCTTCTGGCAAGGTTATTGAATCATCCTGGACAAAGCCTGGGGCTGACAAGGGCAAGAGTGTCAAGATGAAGGGGCGAGGAGATTCCTTTTTTGAGAATGCTGAGCTCGCCGCTGGGGCCATGGCGTCCATTCTCTCCGACCTTGATATCAAGAGGGCTTGCTCCATGCCTCTTGAAGAAGCAGCTGCCTCAGCTCTTCAGGGAGCCACTGTCGTAAGTCTTTATGCTTTTGTGTTTTTTCTTAGCCGTTGCTGGTCCCTAGTGCTGATCTTTGCTATTTTTCTTGCTCCCTAGATGGCTCTCCATGTGAAGGACCTGCTGGGTAGGGTTCGCTCTGCAGAGGATTCGGCCAAGGCTTTGAAGGCTTATGAGCTTAAGGTTGCTGAACTTTCTTTCCAGAATGAGGATCTCAGAGCTCAGATGAGTAGTCTTCAGGAAAAGGTAGAGAAGCAAGTCTCAGAGCTCCAGGACCTTCAAAGGGCTAAGTCCAAGGCTGAGGAGGGCGAGAAAAGGGCTCGAGACAAGCTCAGGATTTTGGGGGAAGAGCTGAAACACAAGACCGAGCTCTGGTCCAAGGCTAATCAGGATGCCTTTGAAGCCCGTTGCTCTCTGGATACCTTGAAGCAAGAGTACGAGGTCGTCTGTGAGGCAAACGAGGCCTTTTGAGAGGAGCTGAAAGAGAAAAAAGACTTGATTGTCGAGTTGGAGGATGGTGCCACTACTCAATGGGATTCTGGGTGGCTTGCTTTTCAGGGGAAAGCTTCTAAGACCTTCAAGGATTTGGACTTCAATTTCTCTGTCCCAACTGAGGAGGAGTTAGAGGAGTCCGACTCTGATGTCGAGGAAAGTCTCCCACCTCTACCTGTTGAAGCCTTAGAGTAGGAGGTGCCTGTTCCTCCTATCATATCCAGAGCTGCATCTTTCTCTGCTGGCCTTGTGAACGAGGCTCTTGCTCCAGACGCTTCGACCAATAGGGTGGAGGTTCCTGGATCAAGTACCCCAGAAAATCTAACTACTCCGGCCTCTGGACCTTTTATCGAAGTCGTACCTGATTTTCCGTAGGATCTTCTGTCTACTCCTCCTCCAGAAGCTTAGAATTTTGTAATTTTTTTGTTGAAACAATTTGTTTGCTGAAATATACTTTTGTTATCCCTGCTCTTTGGGAAGTTCTTTTGATTTTGAAGTCTGCTTTCGTATATGCTTGATCCATTTGAAGTCTGTTCTCGTGTATGTTTGATATATTTCCCTTGCCCCCTTTTGCTTTGAGGGGTGCTGAGCTCTCCTTGAAGCAAAACTTTGTTAGGCTCTTTGGGACTGATCGGATTTGACTTCTTTGAACTTACTTGGACTAGTTATGACCTTGATGCCCCTCTCTTATATCTTTCCTGTGGTTCCAACGCACGGATTTTAATTTTGACCCCATCGAGCCCTACTCATGCAGAGTTCTTTTCCCTGATCTTGAAGGAGATCTACAAGCTTCTTGGAGGTAATCTGACTTAGTTAAAAGAGTTTTCAGAGCTTTCACCCCCGAACTTCCTGTGAGGTCTGATTAGATTTCAGAGAGGTCTGAGCTAACGCTTCTAAGGTCTTTATCAAGACTTTAAAGTTGGAGGCTATTCTTGGATTCGCTTGATTAATCAGGACAAGAACCAATACCACGTATCTTCTCACGCCTTCTTACCAGCTCGTCATATGTGTGACTTAGCTGGGAAAGGACTGCATAACTCGCGTCTGCTAGCACTGCCCGAGGTCTGATAGGCCTCCTTATTATAGGTTTTGGTTCATCCCTCGACTAGGAGCTGTAGCTTCTTGCACTGGTCCTCCTTTTCCTTGCTTTCCATTCGCAGGGTTGGAAGTTTGTCCGAACCCCCTTTGTGCTAGGAGGTCTGGCCCTTCAGGTTGGATGTTCCTGATTTTTCTGTCGTTCTCGAGGTCGAGGGAGAACTGTGCCTCCCTTTTTACTTTAGTCTCCGCAGGCTCTAATTGCCTAGGAGGTTCTCCACGAGTAAATGTGGGTTTATCGTGAGCTACTGGGCTCTTCTTTGATTTATAAACGTGAGTTTATCATGAGCTACTGGGCTCTTTCTTGGTTTATAAACGTGAGTTCATCATGAGTCACTGGGCCCCATTTTAAGCTTTGGTGTGAGTTACTTGGCTCTAAAAATGAGCTATTTAAGCTCTGTCGTGAGCTACTTGGCTCTATGGATGAGCTATATCAGCTCTTTCGTGAGCTACTTGGCTCTATGGACGAGCTATATAAGCTATTTCGTGAGCTACTTGGCTCTAAAAATGAGCTATTTAAGCTCTGTCGTGAGTTACTTGACTCTATGGATGAGCTATATCAGCTCTTTCGTGAGTTACTTGGCTCTATGGACGAGCTATATAAGCTCTTTCGTGAGCTACTTGGCTCTAAAAATGAGTTATTTAAGCTCTTTCGTGAGCTACTTGGCTCTAAAAATGAGCTATTTAAGCTCTGTCGTGAGCTACTTGGCTCTATGGATGAGTTATATCAGCTCTTTCGTGAGCTACTTGGCTCTATGGACGAGCAATATCAGCTCTTTCGTGAGCTGCTTGGCTCTATGGATGAGCTATATCAGCTCTTTCGTGAGCTACTTGGCTCTATTATCTGCTGAGGAGCTCCCTTTGTGGGCTATATGGCCCATACCATGAATTTCAGAGCTCATTGCTCCAGGAACGTTTAGATAGCTACAACTATGTAAACCAAAAATTTGCTGTTTTATTGAATCAACTACGCGAATCAAAAAATTTTCTTCTGCTACAAAGGTGACTGACTGAAAAAACCTCTTAAGGTGTTCTGCATTCCAAGAGTGAGGTAGGATCCTCCCTTCCTCGGTTTGTAGTTCGTAATTCTCTGGCCTGATTATCCTAGAAATGATGAAAGGCCCTTTCTAATTTGGTCCTAGCTTTCCATGAATAGGATCCTTTCTGGCAAGTAGGAGCTTTTTAAGCACCAAGTCCCCTGCTTTGAAGCTCCTATGCCTAACTCTTCAGTCATAATACCTTGCAGTTCTCCTCTGGTAGTCTTGAGTGTGACGGAGCGCTATGTCTCTCTTCTCATCCAGGAGGTCGAGGTTCAGCAGGAGAGATTCATCATTATGCTCAGCATTGGAGAATTCAACCCTAAGAGAAGGGAGCCCCACCTCCACTGGTGCTACTGCTTCAGCTCCGAAAGCTAGAGAGAACGGGGTTTCCTGGGTCGCTGACCTGGTGGTGGTCCTGTAGGCCCACAATACTTTAGGGAGGCATTCCACCCACTTTCCTTTCAGGTTTTCTAACTTGGTCTTCAGGGCAGCTTTTAGGGTTCTGATAGTAACTTCTGCTTGCCCATTGGATTGGGGGTGTGCTGGAGCTGAAAAATAGTTCTTTATTCCAAGCTCAACACAGAATTCTTTGAACTTCGCGTTGTCAAACTGTTTTCCGTTGTCAGATACGATTGCCCTGGGAACTCCGAACCTGCAAATTATAGATTTTCAAATAAAGTTGTGTATCTTTTGCTCTGTTATTGTTGTCAATGCTTCAGCTTCTGCCCATTTGGTGAAGTAGTCTACCCCCATAATAGCGAATTTACACTGCTCCACGCCAGTGGGGAGGGGTCCAAGTATGTCCAGCCCCCATTGTTGGAATGGCCAGGGGCTTACCACTGAAGTCAACAGCTCAGGTGGGCAGTGTGAGATGTTGGCGTGTTCTTGGCAAGTTTTGCACTTCTTTACCAATTCAGTGGCATCCTTGAGCATGGTGGGCCAGTAGTATCCCTGTCTTAACGCCTTTCCTGCCAGTGCCCTTGCTCCGATATGGTTGTCGCAGATTCCCTCATGCACCTCTCTGAGTGTATAGTTTGCATCTTTATCCCCTATGCACTTAAGAAGAGGTGCTGAAAAGCCTCGCTTGTACAGACTTCCATGCAATAAAGAAAACCTGGCTGACCTGGATTTTAACTTGGAAGCCTCCTTGGGTTCGTTAGGTAAGGCCCCATTCTGCAGATACTCTATAATGGGATCCATCCAACTCGGCTGATCTGAGATGGTAAGTATTTCTTCTTCCTCAATGCTCACTAAAGGTTCTGGTAGGTGCTCCACTGGTATCAGCCTGTCCAAGCTTTCCTGAGAGGCCGTCGCTAGTCTTGCCAAGGAATCTGCCAGTGAATTTTCCGATCTGGGGACGTGTCTGACCTTAACCTGCACGAACTTCTTAATCAATTCTTGTACTTTTCTGAGGTAAAGGATCATTTTTTTGCCCCTGGCATCATATGACTCCTCTATTTGTTTTACCACTAGTTGAGAGTCGCTGCAGATCTCCAGCTGTTCAGCTTCCATAGAGTGAGCAAGGTTAAGTCCGGCTATAACAGCTTCGTATTCAGCCTCGTTATTTGTGGCCTTAAATCCAAATCTGAGGGCATATTCGACATCTATCCCATCCAGAGAGGTCAGGATTAAGCCTGCACCGCTTCCTTGCGCATTGACTGCTCCATCCACTGAAAGTCTCCACATAGGGAGGTCGGGGATTGACTCTGTGATCTCCGTTGGTGCTGCTGCCGTGAACTCTGCGATAAACTCTGCCAAAATCTGTCCTTTGATGGCGGTTCTTGGTTTATACCTGATATCAAACTCACTGAGCTCTATCGCCCACTTAACCAGCCTTCTAGAGGATTCTGGCTTATGCAACAATTGTCTCATTAGCTGGTCGGTTGGAACCTCGATGGTATGAGCTTGAAAATAGGGCCTGAGCCTCCTAGCTATTGTGATCAAGGCTAGAACTAGTTTCTCCATCTTTGGGTATCTCTCCTCTGCTCCCCTCAGAGCTCTGTTGCAGTAGTAGACCGGATGTTGAGCCCTGTCTCGCTCCCTAACCAGGGCTGCGCTAGTTGAGAAGTTCGAAACAGCTAGGTAGAGGGTCAGGACCTCTCCTTCCAACGGACTTACCAAAATCGGTGGTGAGCTCAGGTACCCCTTCAATGCTTTGAACGCTTCTTCACACTGTGTGTCCCATTGGAATGCCTTCTTCAAGACGTGAAAGAATGGCTGACACTTGTCGCTCGATCTAGACACGAAACGGCTCAGGGCAGCTATCCTGCCTGTCAAGCGTTGCACCTCCCTGGTGTTGGATGGTGGCTTCATATCTAGCACTGCTTTAACTTTCTCCGGGTTGGCTTCAATCCCCCTGCTGTTAACTATGAAGCCCAGGAACTTCCCCGCTGAAACCCCGAGCGCACATTTTGCAGGGTTGAGCTTCATTTTGTATTTCTTGAGGATCTGGAAAGACTCAGCCAGGTGTGTGATGTGGAGCTCTGTCTTTAGGGTTTTTACCAGCATGTCATCAATGTAGACTTCCATGGATGTTCCTATCTGCTTTTGGAACATTCGGTTCACTAGCCGCTGGTAAGTGGCTCCAGCGTTTTTCAAGCCAAAGGGCATGACTTGGTAACAATACGTTCCTTGTTCTGTAACGAAAGAGGTCTTCTCTTGGTCGCTGGGGTCCATTCAGATTTGATTGTAGCCTGAAAAGGCATCCATGAAGCTGAGGAGCTCGTGGCCAGCAGTGGCATCCACTATGAGGTCGATCCGGGGTAGAGGAAAGCTGTCCTTCGGGCAAGCTCGGTTGAGGTCAGTGAAGTCAATGCAGAGCCGCCACTTGTCATTGGTCTTTTTGACTAGTACCACGTTGGCTAACCAGATGAGATAGTCCACTTCCCTGATGGCCTTGGCGTGGAGGAGCTTGCCGACCTCTTCATTGATTGCTTTCTGTCTTTCTGAGGCGAAGCTTCTTCTTTTTTGTTTTATGGGCTTGCTGGTGGGATTCGCATTCAATTTGTGTGTGATAACCGAAGGGTCAATGCCCTCCATATCCTCCTGTTTCCATGCAAACACGTCAGTGCTCTCCCTCAGGAATTGTATAAGTCGATCCTTAATTTCCTTGCTTAACTTAGATCCGACGTAGACTAGGTGTTCTGGCTCCTCGTCGAGCTGGATGGGTTCGAGTTCTTCTGATGGCGTTGGTCTGGTTCCTAGCTCATCTCTCATATCGAGCTCGTCCAGTTGTATGCTTTCCACCTCTTTCCGCTTCATAGAGGACATGTAACATTCTCTAGCCACGCACTGATCTCCTCTGACCATTCCAATTCCATTTTCTGTAGGGAATTTCATGACGAGGTGGTATGCCGAGGGGATGGCTCTCATTGTGTTTAGGGAAGGTCTCCCTAACAGCATGTTATATGCTAAAGGGGCATCAACCACCAGGAATCTTACGGTTGTGGTGGCCTGACAGGGAGAGTCTCCAATGGTGAGTACGAGCTGAATTGATCCCAAGGGCAATACCCTTTCTCCCGAAAATCCTAACAGATGGGCGCTCACTGGCTCCAGTTTTTCCCTTCCTATGTCCATCTTGTCGAATGCAGATGTGAAGATGATGTCTGCCGAGCTCCCATTGTCTATCAAAACCCGGTGTACTGTCCTGTTAGCCACAATGGCTCTTACCACCAACGGATCATCATGGGGATGGTGACAGCCCTCCAAATCTGAGTCTGAAAAAGTTATGGTAGTGTCTAGCCAGGGTACCTTAGTTGTAGTGCATACCTCATGTATCTCATCACCTCGAATTCTGCGCAAATGTGCTTTTCTGGCAGCACTAGACTCCCCTCCCCCTGTAAATCCTCCTGATATCACCCTGATTTCCCCCAGGGGTTGTTGGTGTTGTGCAGGAGCCTGCTGCTGAGGTGGGGGAGGTGGAAGAGCTCGATTTGGGTACTCTTGGGCCACGAAGCGACGTAATTGTCCCCGCTGGATCAGAAAATCTATTTCCCTCTTTAGTTGAATGCAATCATCTGTGTGATGGCCGTGGTCTCTGTGAAATTCACAGTACTTGGTGGGATCCTTCTTCACCGGATCTGCTTTCATTCGGGGAGGCCATCTGATGAACTTTTCATTCTGTACCTCATGCAAGACTTGCGATATAGAGGCAGTAAGGGGAGTTGGCTGTCGAAGTGGGTACCTTAGTTGCAGTTCTGGCTGTGGGGGCCCTAGGCGATCTCTCACATTGCCTCTCTTTTTTGGGGAACGGTCTCTATCCCTTCTTGGAGACCTGCCCCACTCCTTATCTTTCCTGGGACTTCTTTTCCTCTTCTTTTCTTCCTTTCCCTTCTCTTTTCGTGACGAGGAGCTCCATATCTTCGAGAGGAGTTTTTCCTCCCCATTTATGTACTTCTCTGCTTTGGCCAACACCTCGGCCATACTTGCTTGAGGGTTCTTTGATATGGAGAACATCAGGTCTTTTGATTGCACCCCGAGCCCCGCAATGAAGGCGGTTATGGCAAACTTTTCATCAGGGACGTCCACTTTCAAGGACTTTGAGTTGAACCTCTGGACGTATGATCTGAGGTTCTCGTCTGATCCTTGCTTTACATTCAGGAGATGGTAGCTCGGCTTCCTGTAAGTTCGAGCTGCCATAAAATGGGACACGAAGGAGATTGAGAGCTCTTTGAAGGATGAAATGGAGGCTGGGGGGAGCCTGTTGAACCATGCTAAGGCCGATCCTTTGAGAGTGATAGCAAAGGCCCTGCATCGCACGGGGTCCTGATATCCATGCAGCTCCATTTGGTTTTTGTATGTGTTGAGGTGGTCCATAGGGTCTTTTGTCCCGTCGAAGGCCTCTATCTGAGGTAGCCTAAATTTCGGGGGGAGAGAAAAATGCAGCATCCCTGTGGTGAATGGCGACTCTGTTTGCTGCACTAGGGCGTCCATAGTGATGGGAGCCTTGCTTCTTACAGCCTTCTTCATGTGGCTGAGCTCCTGCTTGATGTCCTCGAAGCGTTGTTCTCAGTATTGTTCTCTTTTTTCCTGCCGATAGAGGATGAAGTCACTCCTTTCCCCTTCATCATTCCGGCTCTGTGCCTCTTCATTATGTCCATTCCCGGGTGGCGGTTGCGGATCTCTTCCCATGGTTTGACTATTTTCTCCTCCTTCAATGACCTCCCTGAGGGGGTCGAGGTGATACTGTTTCCTGTGAGGAAGGTTATTCGGGCCTGCTTGGGCAGGTCGTGCCTCCTGTGGGCGCTTTAGGAGCTTTAGCAGCTCCTCGTTTTGTTGTAAGAGACGCTGGTTGACAAGGCGGAGGGCGTCCAACTCGTTGTTCGCCGGCGGTTCCCCTGTGAAGGGGTTGGTTTCTGGATTGTTTTCGGCTTGTGTATTGGTGGCTTCCTGTTGATCTGGCGGGCGCAGCGGATTGGTTTGACCTCTGCTCATATTGCGGGTTGAGACCATCAATCACTGATTGATCAGCTTATTTGTAAAACGAGAACAATCGTTCCCACAGACGGCGCCAAACTGATGATGCTTTTTCACCGCGGATGAGCAAGGGGTGTTTAACCGTGATGATTAAGATGGGTCTTAGCTAAATTGCTCTCGTGATTTGTAATAGAATATTCAGGGGAGTCTAGGGGAATGTAAACAGAAAGAAATATAGTGGTTCACCGGCTCTGGAGCTCGGCTAGTCCACTCTTCAATGGAGGCTCTTACCCCTTTTACTTTATTGATCACTTTAGTGCTTCTTTAGTACAGTATGAGAGTATCTAGGGTTTTTGCATGGCTCTGTAGCCTCTAGGTTTTTTTTCTTGTGAATCTCCTCCCTTCCCTTGAAGGTCTCATCTAATATTTATAACGTGATCCCTATCTCTAAGGGATATCCGGCGAGATCTTTTCCCTTCCCTCGTGAGATTCTCCTTTTAATTAGGAGGGGATCTTGGTTGATTGAGATTTCAGGCCTTGATTGTCGTTTCCTACCGCTTTGGGAATGCTTGCTATTGGCCAGTCGTTCATTCCATAACTCTTTTATCACCTTGCTTGGACCGAGCTCTGGGTCGGCTCCCCTTAGCTCAGGATTGTTTATCCGACCTCCATTCTGGGTTGACCCCTTAGGTCTGAGCTCATGCTTAAAATAATTTCTTGGTATCATCAATTACAATTCTTACTTAACAAATACATAAATCAATTTATTCAAAAAATTTCTAAATAGTTTTACGAGTTATAAAAATAATTAAAAATATGTATTATTTGTATGAGTGATGTGCATTACAACACTAAGTTTTTTGGAGAGCAGCGAATGTCTTCTCCATATCCCTGGAATGTGTGACAAAAAATGTCAATATTATCCTTCAAACTACTATCTTTTTTGAAACAAGAGTGTTGTCCTTCGTGCTTTGTCCAGAACTAGAAATTCTGTCTAGTATGAGTACTTTACTGAGGGGACATTTCTAAGACATCAATAAGAAGCGACACATATTCTCATAATGCTGGGATAGTAACACGTGCATTCGACACTATAGTTTCTCGGAGTACTCAGAATATGACACGTGTCCTCGGCTCAACTCTCTTCAAAATCACATGCGATTGACCCGTGTCCTCGGCGTATTGAATCCCTCAAGGTCTATTCCTAGGCACGTCACCTCGGCGTCAGAACCCCCGAAGCAGAGGTGTCAGAATGATGGTTATTGTTACTTAAAGTTAGATTTTGTCCATAATCATTGACTTCTCTTCCCAAAGCAATCAGAATTGGCAGACGGGACAGACTCCTACCCAATGATGACGTTACGCGTGACAATGAGCCTAGAGTCAAGGGTCATACGCCCCTGCTCATGCACAACCATCACATAAAGACATTTAATGATCCTTCGGAGGGATGTGACGTGTTCATTACTTGAAGATTCTCAAGGAAAGAGCATTAAGTACTTGGGAGCCCAAACAGTTAATGATCATAGTCTTCTCGCAAAGTAGAAGACACTCTGCTTGAAGACTGAGCACCCCTGCCTAATGCCTGCTAAATGGGCAAATGGGGGACTTCCCCCTTGAGGGGGCTACCTGTTCACAATGATTACCTTCATAAATGTATAAATAACCCTCACAAACATAAAACAAAGATATACAAAGACTGGCTAAGCAATACAACAATGTTTTCACCCCTCTCTTATACATACTGACTTGATCGTCGGAGTGGTCACGTTGAAAAACGCTCCGCCGCCCTTCTAACTTTTTGTTTTGAGTGGCAGATTCTTTCAAAATTCGTCGGAATCGCGTTAACCGTTGGAAAAATCATTTATCACCACTCCTTAGGACATTTTCAATCCCTTTTGCTTCAAGATCCTCAACTTTCAGGTAAATCTTGTGTTTATCAAAGGAGAGATATGTCCCATTTATTTATTGTGTGAAAATCACTGCGCACATTTACTTAATGAGTCCGACATGTCAAAAATTTATCTTAATGTATCCATAAGTGTTCAAAGTGGGTCAAAAAATTCATAATTATTTAGTTATACGATTATACTAATTGATCGAATAAAAAATTATAGAGTGGATAAAAATTTTAAATATACAAAAATAATATTTTTTAAAAAAATTAGAGTGGGCCCGTGTCCCCTAGTCCTCATGTGGCTCCGCCATTGGCTTTGTCCATTGTGAATTATGATATATTTTTTGGTTCAATAGTTAAAGGTATCTGAGCCAACTTATGTGTTGCTCGACAAATCTTCGCCTTGGATCAATTAAAGACAGACTATCTACGTCAATACTAAGAAATTCATAAAACATAAGTTCCTCATGAATTATGGCATCACTAGGCTTGAAAAACAAACTTTAGACAAGGATAATATGGGGTGGAAAGTCCCCACACAACAAATATAAATATTTCAGATCTCGATCTTTGCCATTGTACTTAATGATAAAAAAAATTAATAATTTTATTTAGACTTACCATAATTATTGAATTGATTGTAAGCCCTAAATAAATATTAAAACTCATTGTCGATTCATTGATTATGAATAATTAGATCAATACATCAAATTAAATAGTATTGATCTAAAAAAATTGTAGCCCCTATGAGATCAAATATTTCAACACACATACATTTGTAGGCGTTTGGCCCATTTAGCATTTTTTTTATTATATATACCACTTTTGGACGAAATTTATTAAATTTTGGACAAGTCAACCTCACTAATTCCACATAAAAATTATTGAATGCGAAAGTTACGGATGGTTATAAAGAGCAATGCTACATATCTCAAATTTGTATCCTAAATATGCATCCCAAATTAATAGGAACCATTGAATGAGTAGGTCTCATTAACTTTTTTCATTGGGACCCACTCATTCAATGATTCCCATTAATTTAAGATACAAGTTTGAGATGCAAATTTAAAATACAAAGTATTACTCATAAAGATTTGTAAGATCTATTATTCCTACTTGTTTATTCATAATTAGTTGTTGACGCCATATAGTGATAGTGACAAGGTGTTACCGACATTGGAATTATTTTCTTTATTTGTAGAGTTTACTTATCAGATTTTGGGTTCACTTATTTTGTTTTGAATAAAATTTATCGTTTTTTGAAATAAAACTTACTACATTTTGGGTTTTTTTATTTTTTAATATGCTATCAAAAAATAAAATCCGGCACCGTATTGTTTTCCCCATTCCTAGATATTAACCATGGTTGTTGACTGTTAAACAACTATCTAGTTTAGAATCTTAGGAGTCGTTTGACAACGTTTTTGTTTTCGTGTCTTCAAAAAAAATAAAAAACATAGACAATTTTTGTTTCGATTTTCTGGTAAACACTGAAACACAAAACATATTTGGAGGTCATTTGTGTTTATCAAATTATCAGAATAAAAATAAAAAATATGTGTGATAACTAATTCAAATTTTATCCTAAATATAAAAAATTGGGCTTCAAGGCCCCCAAATAGTTGATTCCCATCTTCAGGACCCTTGCTTATATAGAAATAGGTCCAAATCCCCAAGTCCAAAACCCATTTTTGACCTAATCATACATGGGCTTTCGAGCCTCTAACAACTTTCATACATACATGATGATTTTTAATATGATACATTGTTTATTTTTTAATGTTTCATACAATTTTTAATAGTATTAATCCATATTAATCAATCAAAGATCATCAAACTAATTCAATCTACTCATTAGTTTGTTAGCCAAAAATAAAAATAAAAATTTCGGACTCAATCTCAAATGGAAATTCAATCAATTTCAAATGACAATTTATCCCAAATGACAATTCAGTCAATCCAAAATGACAATTCAATCAATCCCAAATGACAATTCCATCAATTCTAAATGATAATTTAATCCAAAATGACAATTCAATCAATACCAAATGACAATCAATCTCAAACACAACATACATAGAGAACACAATACACACACACAACATAACTCACACACAGAGACTCATTGCAACACACACACACACATGCACACTCATTACATGCACACACACACACACACAGATCTGTGCATATCTACCCTGATCCCTGATCTATGCATATATATACGGAGAGGTCTTTGTCTTCTAGGTTTCATAGAGAGCGAGCGAGCGAGAGAGAGAGAGAGAGAGAGAGAGAATCGTCTTCTGGGTTTCACAAAGAGCATCGTCTAGAGAGAGAGCATCGTCTTCTTCCACAGCGACAGAGAGATCGTCTTTTTCCATGCCATTGGTTTGTCTTCATTCGTATACACAGAGAGAGAGGATGGGTGACGAGAGGCCTGAAGTCATGTTTTATACTTCCACAAAAAATAACACATTTTGTTGGCAATGAGGGACGAATCTGAGACTTCATTAAAATTTTCAACAGTGTTGTGCGTGTGTTGGCAATTTTTGTTGGCAATTCTATAAAGGAAAATGCTATTGGAACTTAAAAATCTGATATAATTTGCTGACCTAATGACGTGGTTTCATTGGAACCATTGAATTAGCACTAAGTTCCAATGTTTGATAGAGCCCACAGTTAATCTAAATGTCATAGTGAATTAGGTCAGCAAATTAGGTAAGTAAATTAGGTCTCAATAGCATTGCTCTTCTATAAATGTGTGGTTTTCAACACGTTTTGTTGGCAAATTTTTTGTTCCCATTTTTTTGGTTTGTTTCCAAGACAACTAAGATGAAACAAAAACAAAAGCACAAAACACAAGACAAAAAACAAAAAACAAACAATCCCTTAAGTTGTAGGAGAGATGGTGTAACTAAAGTATATATATTTTAACATGTCTTTTTCATGTAGGTTATATTTTGGGATTAACACGTAGAAATTTATTTATTTTTAATATTTAAGAGGACAATGAGATTCGAAAACAATACCTCTTACTCTAATACTATATAAAACAATCATCTACCCAAAAACGTTAAACTGTTATAGAAGGTATAACGTAAAGAATATATACTTCAACATTCACAAATCAATCTCTCTCAAGCCAGCTGCTCATGTTGTCAGTTGCCCAAGTCCAAACAAAACATCAGAGAAACAGAGGCGGGGTGCCATCAATGGCACAATGTGCAACCACCAAGCCTAACAAAAACGAAATAATCCAAGCTGATTAAACCCACAATATACAATAAAGATTATTCACAAACCACACATTTATAGAACAACACATCGCAAAGACAAGAAGAAAATAAAACCCATTAATATTTACATTTTACACTTTCTAAATTTCATTTCTATTGCAATGAATGAGTGTTGAATTAAGGAGACTTTTACATAAAAAAAGCTAACAAAAAAACAAAGAAAATATTTTCCTTCACTTTCTTTGCGTTCATTATTTTCCTCCATGCATGTTTGGTCAAGCTTCAATGAAGCCAGTCATCCTGAGAATTGAATTCCGGACTCGACTCAAGTCCCGGCCTTTGAGAGTCCTCCCATTTCCGGTGCAGACGGAGAACGCCATTTTTCCTGCGATTCGCCGCCCAGAGATCACGTGGGGCGGCACCATCTCTCCATCATTACCACAATGTTCATCGTCAAAGAAGCCTGACTCCACCTGTTGAAACCTTGAATTTCTGGAAACATTTTCTGGGATTTTCACTGGAACTGAATTCTTCTTCTTTTTCCTTCTCATCAACTTGTTGTTTTGCGATTCCCGGACGTTTGAATGACCTGGGAACTCTTCGTTCACATCATTTTCCTGGAAAATAACTTCAGATTCTTGGAATTCTTCAGCCATGAAAAAATGTGTAAGCCAAATTTAAGTCTATAATCCGTATGCAATTCAATCTCTCTAGCTCTGTAAAAAAACTCAAATAGGAATGGAGAACGAGAGATGAAGATGGAGAGAGAGAGAGGAAATGGAGATTGAGAAATTGGGAAAAGGGAGAATGGGGGAGGGAATTTATAGGGAAATGGGTGGGGGTGGAGAATCGGAATCGTAGTGAGTACATTTTGATTGTGGCGTGAGATGGCGTCACTGTAGAGAAGCGTTTGAGTGCAGTCCCAGCTTTCTCTGTCTAGATTACGTTTTTTGCCTATCTTAAGTTTTCTCTCTCTACACTTCAAAAAAAAGAAGAAGTTCGGTTTCTTGTGGCTCACGGCTTTCATGTATAGCTTGTATTGTTAATTCACTTAGACTATTTTGTCTCATCCTTTATTTGAATCTTTCTTCATGTGTAGATGTTTTTTTCACCAGCGGTCCATCGTCTGTATAATGCACAAAATTTAAAAGCGAAGTAATTAATAAAGATTGTGAAGCATATTTTTGTTGAGCAACCAACGAAAAACAATACAAAATCCTTTTTTCTCGCAAATTCCACCATACCTTCCATTTTGGAGGCTAAGGAAAAAAAAACCCAACTTTTATCACCAAAAATAGTGAATTATTAAAAAAAAAAACCAACTTTTCTTGCAAATTTTGTTTCTCCATATTTCCAACGTCCAAAAAATAGTGAATCATTAAAATAAAAAATAGTTAGCTAAAAAGTTAGAAGCAATTACGTCGACCATATGAAAGAATTGACTTGGAAAAGACCTAAGCTTTACTTAAAAATAATTATAAATTATAAAAAATAAGATTTAGTAATTGACAGAAATTTTCCAACGCTCTCTCTTCTAATTGATTGTTATAGTATGTAGTATAAATTGCCGTAGTCAATAAAGGGATTGTTCAACTGAATTTATTTTTGTTTTTTGGCACAAGTGGATTTCGTTTCCAAATACAAATTTGGTGCAAATAATTTTTTTTTCAAGACACTAGTTTAAGATAATAATTGTAGCATAAATTTCGAACCAATATAGTTAACTATATATTATAAACATTAATTTAATTTAGAATTTATATGGCTCTTTAAACTCAAATTCAACTTATAACTATTTTTGCATTAAAGTTGTATGTACGGGCCCACTCAATCTTGAATTTCAATTTGATGACAGTAATCCCATAATTGTTCTTTTTTCACGATCTCTAAAGAATAGTTTAAATTCATTATTGTTCATAAAATTATTATTATACTTACATGTGAACATACATTTTTATGTTCTAACAAGAAAATAGAAAGTACAATAATTGCATATATTTATACCAACAATTATAATTATATATATTCTTATTAGGCATGGGCTAATCTCGGCCCTTTGCGGGCCAAGATGTCTAGCGAGACGCCCCATCTTTGGAGCTGAACTATCCGACCCATGCTCAGTTCTTAATACTCAACTCAAAAAATTATTAAGTTGTGTGGAGTTTATAATGAAAGTCTTAATGTTCTAAGTAAAAAAAAAATGTTGTCACCTTGACTGAATTTTGGTACGAATAATAGTCACATCCACGTGTGATGGTGTCACTGCATCGGAAGCAAGAAGAAAATGAGTCATGGTGTCACCATTTTTCGACTGTTTGAATGCAACTAAAAAGTCTACCAAAAGATGCATCTAGACTGGTTCTATCTTTTAACAAACAAACAAACAAAAACATATATTTCCTCCATTTAAGCAACACAACTTTCGAATACAACTAATTATCCATGTTGGACCAAAACAAGTTTTTGGTCGACTTTGAGCCAAAATTAAAGTAGGACCTAATTGTTATTTCGAATAAATTTTCGTGGGTTCATATTCTACTCCGTGAGAAGTATAATGTAGTATATTCACTTGCTCAAATCGAGTAAGAAATGAATGAGAAAATAGGCTCCAAAGTAACCCTCTTGAAAAGGTGAAAATAAAGGAAGTGCAATGTGGGATGTGACACCAATCCCACATTGGTTAAGGAAAAAGCTTAACATGGGCATATATAGTCCAAGTTTGCTCCATGGGTTGGACCCCAAGGGGTACCACAGTTTTGTGAGCGGAGCGAGCGCCTACATGCCGTTGGTTTGACCACACGAGCGCACGCCGCCTCGCCTCGCCACGACCGGGCCGGGCTTGTCCTATCTTTTTGGAGAAAATTTATTTAAATAAATGAATTAATTAAACGGTTTTGCTTCCTTCCAAACCGAAAGGTTGTGTCTGTTTATACAAGAACAGTTAATTCAAAGGTGTCTACTGGCAGTATGGTGACTGTCCGGAAAGTCACCAATGCGTCTATAAATACCCAGGTTCATTAAGACAGACAGTGTGTGCATTACATTCGGCATTAAGTCAGTCACATTTAGAAAGTACACAACACAATTTTGGTTCGCTGGACGGGGAGATTGGAGTGCTACTTCTGCCCGTGTAAAGATCATTGTATCCTGGGAGGCAGACGCTCGTGATTCCATAAGCACCGTGTGTGGGGGCAAAATCTGTCTTAAGGACATAGTGTCAAACACTAGCCTTGATCTAATTGAAGTTCAATCACAGTTCATGGTCTGCAAACGGGTCAGTGTTTAATTTATTTAAACAGTACGTATATGTAACTGTGTGCTGTAACTCTTTCGTGAAAGTCTGTCATTGTTACTCTTTACTGAAACTCTTTGCTGTAGCTGTTTCATCATATTGCCAGAAAACTGTGTAACTCTTTTGTGTAACTGTTTCTCCTGTGTAATTATTTTGTATATCACTGTTACTGTTTTGTTTTACTTTAAGTTACATAATATTAGAAATATCAATGGGTAATTTTACTATTTTGGAACACATTTTTTCAACAATCCAAAATCTACGTGAAACGAAAATTCAACGTAAATCTTAAGTGATCAATAAGACTTGAACTCAAAATATGTGAATTTGCAAGTCCTTTAACTTTTTTTCAATTACCAATTTAATTTGTGAGAATTTACGTCTAGTCTTGTGTACAAACATTGGATCAACTCGTCAAGTCTTTCACCATAGCATAAAATAAGACCTTTTTTAGTTTTTAGGAATTAACGTGTTACAAAATGTCTACCTTGAAAAAGTGGTTTTTTTAAAAGATATAATATACTTAACCTATTCCCAATGAGAAAATAGAGAGGATCAATTTCACATTGAATTTTGATTGATAAGAATTCTGTCCTTATATTTAACGAGTTTATTTTCATGGTTTGTAACTGAACCTGTTAAAAATTAAATATTTTGATCAAACCCGAATACTTGATCAAGACTATATTCCACTGAATTGAATCTAAATTCAAAGTCAATGTAATCAAATATCCACCCAAACTGACAATGTTTAATTATATACATACATATATTTTACTTGGATCAAATTATAATTGAATTGGATATTTGTATAACAATCAAATTGATCCAGGAATATAATGTAACAATTTCAAGTTTGGATAATTAGTCCAAAAAATTAATTCATGTTCGACAACTAAATTCAAATAAAAAATCATTTATTTACTGGCCTGGATAAAAGAAGGGTTATACACTAATATTAGCGAATCACACACTATTAATGAGTGATGGACCCACTTGTAAACAATGAGTTCTACTTGAATACATGATGGATGGTCCGCTAAGAAGAGAATTGAAAAGAAATGTAGTGAAGCAAATCTCACTCCATTATGTAGAGAGAGAGAGAGGTTGAACCAATGGAATGCTTACAACTTGAAGGACTATGGACTAAGGAAAATCCACTGTGGACCTAATTTAGGAATCTAATATGGGACAACTTCAATCTAGCGGTTGACTTCATCTAACATCGCAACTTACAACTAATCTAATAATTAAATTGAATTAGATTCATAATTAAGTCTCCAAATAAGATCTCTACAGTATTTGCTAATGGACTATTGGGGTATTTGGCGTACATGTATCTTCTGGAAGAAAATGACTTGACAAAAAAAAAAGCTTTTGAATGGTAGCAACTTTGTATGCTAAGAAGATATTTTGTATATTATTGAGGTGATGACAATGACTTTAAGCTCATCCACAATTTGTACATTGATTTGGACTTTAATTTTCTTTGGTTTGGTTGCAAAATTCGGCGAATCGAGGCATATATTCTTGCTTGAATTCTTGTTCAACCAAGGTGTCAAAATCTAAGTTATTTGAGGGATGAAAATTAAGTTGAATATGTTTAGGTAAACTACAATATGCCATTCACTTATACAACTTGGGTTTTCTATAGTTACAAAAGTCAATAATTGGAAAAAGTCCGGTAGAGTAATAAAAAAATCTTGTACGTTATATTGTTTCTCACTTTATTTGTCATTAGAGACGGATCCATATATGTAAAATGTCCTTCAAAAAATAAATTAATTATGCAATCCCAAAACAAAATAATTGGTGGTCGCGAAGGTCTAGTACGTGATGGTTCAAGGTAGTTATAAGATCAAGTTTAGATCATGATGAATTGAGTAATGCGAATGACTCCGTATTCTATATGCACATGTCGAACTTTTAGCTCTCAACTTATAGTGAAACAATGTAACTAATGTTTCAAAGCCCACCCTTTACTAATCCATGACATGGTATTATATCAATGTAGTAGAAATTTTAACACAATTATGATATTTTTGGAATTTTAGGGATCATGCCACATGAAAATAATAATCACCTTAATCAATAGTAATGGATGAGATTGAAGTCACTATCCTTCTATCCATATAATTCAAGTTTCCACTTCACAAGTAAAGAAAAACTTGTTATTAGAAAAGAGCCTTGTTCAAAAACTTGTAATCCATTTGGTATCATTCAGCTTGGCAACTCTAGGATAGGTAAGTTGGTCGGGAGCTCACTCTACAAAAGTTCAAATATTTCCTTGAGAGATACTCTTAATGATTTATATCGGTAATTATCTAGTGCATTACATATCGGATGAAGAGACTGTTTTCTGTCCTGAAGCATATTAATCGAACGCTCTAAGAGAACAGAATATATATTGTATTACCAAAAATATTAAATTTACCATTCAGATTGGCTTTGCTCGGGGACTTGTACATTTCCAACATAAGCTAAGAGATAGATTTTCTTCAGCTCCAATGAGGTTGCTACTTGACTGTTTGTCCCAATATTTGAATGTACCACAAGAGACAGAGCCTTCGGCAAAATCACCGAGGACTGAATTGTTAGGAACTTTTTGAAGGATCAAAATTTTATTAATTTTTCATTGGATGTTTCTTTTTTAAAAAAAAAACTAAAACAAAAATTGCTACTTTAATGTTAAAAAATCATTTTTTTAGATGTTTTAAAAAATTTCGAGGTGTTTTGGTGTATTTTTATAATGGCTTAAAAACAAATTTTTAAAGAACCAATGAAAACCATGTATAGAAAGAAAATTATAATGCTTGGTGGATGGGATTACTCATCATTTTATTATGCCATTTTTTGTGTTATATTTTCAAAAGAATCATTTTGATTCATATTTTGCATACTCAAATAGCTTAAAATATATAAAATTAACAAGAATATATGAGAATTTTCCTTTTCGCTACCATTTAAGTTCAATAATGCAAAATTTACTTACATGAATAGTGAAAAAAAATTGTGGAGGATTTAAAACTCTAGTCTCTTGTAATTTTGAAGCGAGATGTTGAAGAAGATTTTCTTCGAGAGAATCAAGAGATTGTTGCTGCACAGATGTGTTTGGCCAACGAAGAATCACTGGAACTCTGAAAATGGAAGATGTCGAGAATATTTCCTTTGCAAATCTTCGTTGTTCAGCATAGGAGATTTTTAAAAGTACAGTATTGGTTCTTGTGTAACAATGATGCAAGGAGCATTTAGTTGTAAATGAATTGAAAAGGCGCAACTGACTAGTAACCACATTTTTAAGGGTGTTTTTGTCCAATTAACTATTTATTTCCTTTAGTACCCATTTTTTTTAGTTTGAACTTAATGACATAAAAGTTCAATATATCTTGGGCCTGCAACTCAAAAAAAATAGCACTCAGATCAGGTCCATTATCTAAGAAATGAGGTTATTATAGATAGGGCTGTCAATTTTTGACACGACATGTTAATACGACACGAACCGAACACGAAATAAATGGATCGAACACGAAATTAAATGAGTCAATGGATAAAAATAGGTCAACACGTATAAACACGAAAAAAAGCAGGTTGAATTCATGTCGAAATCAGGTCAACCCGATTTTGACCTGATTAATCTGTATATTTTAAACATGTTAATATAATTCGACACAAATCCGACCTACCCATTTCTTACTCATTTAACTCATTTATCCAAATATATAAAAACAACAAAATCAAACATATGAGTTTTTTTTCATGTTTTTAGTGCCCATAGAATACATTTTTGATTTTTTTTTTCTTGTTTTTGATGGATTAAAGTCATTTAATTGAAAATGGATGTTAGAAATTGGTTTCTTTTTGCTTCTTGTAATTCTTTAAATTTTATTCAATAAAATATTTTAATTTTTTTAAAGTTGTTAAACAAATAGAATTTGATATGTGGGTTAAACAGATCGAGTTAAACAGGTTAAGCTGGTTAACATATCGTGTTATGTGTTAACTCAAAAAAGGCCTTTTTATTAAACGTGTTAAACATGTCAGGTTCGGGTAACACATTTAATAGCCAGGTCAGGTTAGTGTTTACACATCTCGACACGATTATTAAACATGTCAGGTTTGTGTTTAGGAATTTTTGACACAAACCCGACACGAAATGACCTAACCCGACACGTTTGACACCCCTAATAATAGATTTCATTATATGTCCTAGAATCCACCAAGTCACTCTAGTAACATGATATAGAGATAATGTGATGTGAATATATTTTTTAGAACTTATTTTGCTTTAAATATCACATCTAAATTTATCCTCTTTTTAAGTTTTTTTGTCCATTGATTAATCTTGATTAATGCATGATTTAATTAAGTTAATAGGTCAATTGTGTTAGTTAAACAAAGTTAAACTAATCAAAATTGACCTATTACGGTTAGTATGTGAATTAGGGATAATGCATTAATTGTTGTTATTTTC
>CM042186.1:6146683-6173792 GCA_023539305.1 Ilex asprella | reverse complement strand
TAAGCCCAAATAAATCTACAAAAAAAAGACCGGCCTCCCTAAACCCCCATGATGTGTACTTGATCCACCAAATTTTAATTTTCTTCTTCCGTTATCATTACCATGCAAACGTAAATCACATAGAAGGAAGTAGCATTGTGCTTTCTTTCTCCTCCATGTTGAAGTACATGTAAGTGTGTGTATATATTTATATAATAAAACACATAAAAAATTAAATTTTATTCTCTATATATTTTTCTCGCAAAATTATCACATTACTCATTTCTATTATATGTATAATTATTTAATATTTAATTAATTTATAATTTATATAATTTTTATTTTTGATATTATCCATACATGATAGTATACAAATGTTAAGAAAATTTTATTGAATTACATATTTAACAAGAAAGAAAAATTTATTATTTAATATAGTGAGATCGATTTTTTAGGAACTCGAATTTTATGTTTTGTCATGCCTTCAGACATGAGTTATAACTAGTATATATATAATAAGACATGCTTCAATAAGTCCATCTGACAGTTTCAAATAAACTCATCCAACAACCACCAACATTCCTCTCAAAACCATTAACATTGAATTTTATCTTCCTCCCCTCACTCTTCACTTTGTCTCTTTGAGATCTTTACTCCTCACTTCTCCTGATTAACTGGTTGGTTTATGTTACACCGTATTTTCAGGCACGGATTACCCTGAGTATATCTATAATATAAAACAAGGTAAACTTTAATAAGTTTATCTAATGGTTTCAAATAAACTAATCCAATAACTACCAACATTTCTCGTAAAATCATTCACATTGTATCGTGCATTCAAACACATATTATCTTCGGCATATATTTAAGTGCGAATGTGCAAGGTATACTTATTTTTCTACTTTCCTTATCACAAGAGACAAATGTAAATCAAATGGAAGGAAACTAGTAGTGTTCTTTCTCTCTCCTCCATGCAGAAGTACAATGTATATATATACTTGTAATTATGCGTGAATGTGCAATTTTTCTTAAGTGTGTATGTGCAATGTATAATTGTGTGTGTGCTTATGTGAATGGGTATTGCATATCTCTCTTTCTGTAATGCACCCCTATTTGCTTAACCTAAACATGTGTGACTTTGAGATACAAAGTCATAAATTAAGAACAATTAAGGAAGAGACTTGCATCAAAAAAAAAATTAAGGATGAGACAAAATAGTCAAGTCAATTATCTATTCAATCCAAACAAAAAAGCCGTGGGCCACCTGTTACATGTAGGCAAGCTGAGTTATTTTTAGAGAGAGAAAACTTATCCACGAAGAAAGTAATTTAGAGGGAGAAAGCTGGGACTGCACTCAACCCATCACACTGACGCCATATAACCCCACAATTAATCAAAATGTACTCACCACCATTTCCCTATAAATTCCCTTCCCCATTTACCCTTTTCCCAATTCCTCAATCTCCATTTCCTCTCTCTCTCCATCTTCAACTCTCGTTCTCTATCTGACTCAGAGTTTCTTATAGGTCTGAATCTTTTGTAGTAATCCCATTTTTTATGGCTGAAGAATTCCAAGAATCTGAAGTTATTTTCCAGGAAAATGCTGTAAATGGAGAGTTCCCAGATCAGTCAAATTCCCGGGAATCGCAAAACACCAAATTGAGAACGAAGAGGAAGAAGAATTCAGTTCCGGTGACTATCCCGGAAAATGTTTCCGGGAATTCATGGTTTCAACAAGTGGATTCAGGTTTTTTTGAGGATGAACATTATGGTGATGATGGAAAGATAGTGCCACCTCATGTGATCTTGGGGCGGCGAATTGCCGGAAAAATGGCGTTCTCGGTGTGCACCGGAAATGGGAGGACTCTGAAAGGCCGGGACTTGAGTGAAGTCCGGAATTCAATTCTTAGGATGACTGGTTTCCTTGAAGCTTGATCCAACGTACATGTTGGAAAATACTGAAAACAAAGAAAGAGAAGGAAAACTTTTTCTCCTCTTCTTTTATTATTACTACTTTTTTTTGGCAAGGCAATACTCATTCATTGCAAAAGGAATGACATTTAAACTATAAAATGAAAATTTTTATGGGTTTATTTTCTTCAAATCTGCATTGATTCTTGTTGTTTTTGTATGTAGATCTTTTCTTGTTTTGGATTATTTGGTTCCTGTTGCTGGGTGCACATTTGCTGTTGATGCCACACTGCTTCTGTTTCTGATGTGTATTTGGACTTGGACGAACCACAGCATGAACAGCTGCTCTGTGTGTGCGCGCGCGTGTGTGTGTGTGTGAGAGAGAGAGAGAGTTTTGTCAAGTTGTCAGCAACCATGGAGGGCATTGGTCAGTATCTGGGAATGAACAAATGTTCTACCGTTGAAATATTTTAGCAAGGGTTGAGAATTTAAGATTGAGATCCGAAATATTTCTGTTGTTTTAGAACAGTACCCCAAAGAGACAGGAACTGTTTTGGAGTTATCTTAGATAAGTAGTGTTTAATCGTTTTGGAGTAAAATAAGTATCCGTTTACATCTTGACTTTTTTATCAGTTTATGTAGTAAATTTTTGGGCCCAAAAAAATTTATTTAAGTTGAATCAAGATACTGATTTTATGAAGTTTTTTCGTAATTTTTTTGGAGTTTTATCGCGGGTGCATAAAAATATAAGTAGTGAAATAAAAAAATTAATTAATAATTTGAGAATTATTATGCATAATTTACATATACATGTAATTTTTTTTTTTATTTTGACACAAAAAAACCAAAAAAACTAGAAAATCACTACACACGGATTTTTCTAAATTTTTTAATTTTTTAAAGAAAACTTCAAATAATTTTAAGAGACTTATTTTTAATACTGATTTTTTTACAAAATTTTTCAGTCGTAACTTTTTACCTAAAAAAACACCATAGAGCTCATTATTGTCCTTACGTAAAGTGGTTGTATAGTAATGATATGAATGACTAAAGTAATGCTATTGTAATTTAAAAGTGGATTTTTAGGATGTAGAAGTGATATAATTTAGTAGTATTATTATAATCGTAATTGTTGAGCTTTTTTATTAGAGTGTTATCATTTGACAAATTATTATGTCAAAAGAACAAGACTATGGCATAGGGAAAAAAAATTGGTATCACCTCCAAATTTTACTGCTTTTATGGGTTTTTATACATGTTTTATGGTTTGTTTATAATATAAAAAAGTACAACTTTTTCGGTCAAGCTATAATTATTTAAAATTTTTTTATTACTTTTTTGGGTCAAATTATAATTTTTATGATCACTCGTGATTCATCCAAACATTTTTAAGATCAATTGCAAGTTACAAAAATTATAAAATGACCCTCAAAACGAAGGTAAGAATTTTGGTACCAATTAAAGTCTAAACAATGACTTGGATCGGTCTTCGCATCTTAATTTGGGAACCCACCACCATCAGCCAGGTAGGTTTCAAGGTACATTTTCAATTATTTTCATGGAATATAACCTACCATCACAGAGATTTTTTTGTTGGATGGGTCCGCTGTGGCTAGACAAGTTGACCACAAATGCGAAGATTTTGAGTTTAAATTTATAATATAAAATAGAATAGATTTTAATAAGTTCATCCAACGGTCTCAAATAGATTCATTTGACGATTACTAATATATCTCTGAAAATCGTTCACATTGCATTGTTAAGAAAAAAGAGATAAAATGATACTTTGTTCTAAATTTTCACCACGTAATCACATTTTCGATCTGGTACTCTCAAAAGGAATACGAATTAAATGGAAAAAAAGTTTGATTCTGATCTATTGAAAGTCTTACTTGAAACAATAGTTTGTTGGCAGGAGATTATTAAAACTTGTACAACTATTCATTAGGCACTAGTTTTTTTTTGATCCACTTGTTTGGAGCTTTTTAATTAATAATGTATGATGTTAACTTGATCCTACCTTAATCATTCTATAAACATGATTATGATCAAGTAAACATCTTAATCTCATTCTATATGCTTGGTTCCAATCCTTTTCACAAAAACAAGAATTTTGGATTATCACCAACTGTCATAAACTACTATGTTTGGATTGAGTTATATGGTCCTGTATTAATTTTTTATTTAATCCTGATTTGGTTCTTTCTTTTCTTTTTTTTTTTAAAACAAATCCCGACCTAGTTCACTAATGTCATTTAACATCTCATATTAAGTACTAATGAATAGCATCGAGTAGATAACAACGTTTCTAGTATGTTCAGTCTAAACATATGATGACTTTATTACCCTTGCATACCTTAGATCCACACCCCCAAACATGGGTAAATTTATCATTTGTATTTTAATATCATACATTACTACCTAATCCAAACATGAATTTGATATTATGACTATAAACTTATATGTTATCCCAACCTTGATCTAAGCTTGTTACACAAAAGATAAAGTCAAATAATACTCTTATTAACACTATGTATTGACTGGATTGGAACCGGTTGTACAATTTTATCCTTTGTTTATACCCGAATCAATCAGCCACAACAGGACTTGAACTCAAGATCTCCATTTTGTTAGGTGGGTTTGTTGACAATTTGTCTACATTTAATTGGAGGTTGCTATCAAATGATTTCATCCAACAGTTTTTAGGTATAAACATCTCAAAAACAAATGATTATACTTGTGGTCCCAAAGCAATTTGAAAATAATTGCTTTATAAAGATACAATATATGCTAATGAAAATTTCATAGTCGACCTCCTAAAATAAAGTGGAGTGGATTATAATCCTTCCTATTTTGCACTCCAATTTACATCAAGCAACACAATTAGCAACACTTAATTTTCTGCTCCTTTTTTCTTTGATGACAAGAATCATCTTGATTATGTATTTTGTGAGTTCATGACAGAACACGAATTTCAAATGTTCAAAATTATTATGAATTACGTGCATCGATTAAATATAAATTTTATATGAATAGTGAGACTAAAGTTTAGAATATAAAAATTTATAAATATCTGCCCCTTCTTCGAACTTTGAACCGAATCGTGTGCGTTTTCTAAATTTTATGTCTTTTTGCATGTCAACAAATTTGGTGATTGGGAGTAGATGTACTTTTTCTTTGCCTTTTTCGGTGAAAGCAACATCAGCACTATGACAAGGGATTAATCAAAGAGAGGTATTCTTATGGGACTAAAATAGGTGTTTAAAGGGAGACGTTATGGATGGTGGGTGTGTTTATCCTCAAGGTTTTTTTGACAAAAGCAAAAGAGTGAAAGTGAAACAAATGCTACATTTGTCCTTTATAGTTTTAAGGATATTAAAGTGCTTTAAAATTAGGTACATTTATCCTATTTCTGATATTTAGGGATTGAATTCATTGACTGACACATATAAAAATGTCGAGTTAAAAATCATGAGATTGATCTTGATTTTCGATATCATTTAGTTTAATAATTTTAATTAAACTATAAGTTGAGCTCATTGAATTACAATTTTTTATTATGCATTCCCAAAAAAATAGTTAAATTTTGTCAGTTCAGAGTAGTGTACCTAAATTTGGCATCTATATTCTTATATTCCTACTGAGAAAACGAAAGTTCATTATCTTATACTTGACACTAGACAGTTGTTCTATATATTTTATTTGGATTTTTTGCATTTTACACCTTAAAAGATTTCAAAACTCACACTTTGCGTCCTCAAAGAATAACTTTCTCACATTAAACCCTTAGTTTTTCTATTTTTTCCGTCAAAAAATAACCCTTTAAAATTGATGAAACAACTAATGAAAAATTAACAGAAAGGTTACATTGCAATATTTCTAATACATTGAGGATATAATGTGAAAATTTTAATATTTGAGGGTAAAAAGTGAGAATCTTAAAATCTTTTGAGGTATAAAGTGAAAATTTCTATTTTCTATTATAAAATTTCTAAAAAAATTGCACAAATCCATTTGCATCCCAACAACCCCACATTTTTCCCCAAAGACATTGACAATATATTATTTAACCGGATTAGATTTGATTCAAGCCATCCAATATTATTAAAACTCTAACTTGACCAGATTGCCTTTTCAACTTTACTTTATATAAAAAATTTCATAAATTATATTAGCATCCCATGATTTTCAATATATTTTTCAAAAAAGTAAGGGAAAGGGAAAGGGAAAGGTGAACATAGTTAGACATTAAGTCACGATTAAATTAGAATATTTGATCTAATTGGGACTATAACTTAACATAGTTAGACATTAAGTCACGTGGATATTTGATAAAATTCAAACTCTTGACTTCTTATTATTATTCGAAGATTTGAGAACCAAAATTACAAGGTTCAAATTGTTGTCTTATTAAAATTCAAGAGTCTTTCTTAACCATCAAAATTAACTTGCATGATTTTTATATATTTTAACAAAACATTTAATATCATTTTCTCACTTTTGTAATTTGAGGCACAAAAGACCCCCACCATATCCAAACATGTCACGATATTTTCATTATTATAACTCATAACCAATTCCAAATCTAATACACAAGTCCTTGTTGACGAAAAGTTTTCTTCGAAGCCATGCCTTTTCTATTTTTCATAATAATAAGGTAATCCCAAAACTAGGTAGGACCGTGGTAGCTATGAAGCCCTTCCTTCAACTACGGCATAGGTTTTGAACCATAATAAACTATATATTAATAGTAATTTAGTGCATGAGAAAGTATAAAGTATGTCAACAAGAGAAAAGAAAAAGGATAATTCATTTTTACATCCATGCAGTTTTGGATAGAAGCACCTTACCAACTTGAAGTTTAAAATTATGTACATTACCCCCACATTTTTCCATAATGAGGGATGTGGGAGGATCAGTAGAGGTTCCACAATCTAGGAAATTTCTACCTCAAGTGGGAACTACAACTGCCAGTAGCAGTAGTGTCGTCAACTCAGTTACCAACCAATGTTCAAATGGATCACAAGATGAAACCCAAGTAACTACTAACATTATCACTGCTGTTATTGTGAGTGATAAAAATCATACAGAGCAATCTACTAAGGCAATTCAGTTCCCTAACAAATTTTAAAGCTTAAATATGGAAGGAGGTGAAATGGTTTTTGATTTATAGCTAGTCCCTAGTACTAATAGTAATGCAACTATTAATAAGAGACACGTGATGGAGGTTGAATTCATTGGGCTTAAACTAGATGTTGAGAATATGCCAGAGGGGGAACATAAAAAGATGAAGGTAAAAAAGAAAGGCAGTAAATAGGGAAAATGAAAGGTGTTGAAACACCTCAAAACCAAAAAATCTCTACCATTATGTTAAAAGTTTCTTGTTGAAGTGTGAGAGGGTTAAATAAACCTTGGATGGAGGTAGAAGATAGGAAATTGATCAGGGATCAACACTTATTAAGTCTAGTGAAGACCAAGATTAGAAGTATTAATAAGGATGTGGCTATGAGAAATGTTTGGACAATGGGAGCATGTGGACAATTACAATTGCCATAACAGAGGAAGGATTTGGGTTGGCTGGAACCCCCATACTTTGAAAGTGATGAAAATCTCTGCAACTGAGCAAGTTATTCATTATTTTGTACATCACTTGGAGACAAATGAATCCTTATGCTTCCTTTGTGAATGGCTCTATTGAGGAACAAGATATTAGACAACTTTGAGGGAATCTGATTTATCATGTTGGAGTGTTTGCCTTTTTACCCTGGACAGTTCTAGGGGACTTTAATGTCATTGACACTCAAGAGTCAATGGGTTGTTCTGGCAGATGGTGCCAATTTAATGAAGACTTTGATGATTGTCTACAATAAGCTGAATTAGTAGATCTTAAGTTCTCTAGTTGCCTTTTTACGTGGAGTGATCGTAGAATTGAAGCATGGTGTAATGTCAGGAAATTGGATAGGGTAATGGTGAATAAGGAATGAAATATTATATTTCAACAATCAGAAGCTGGTTTTTTTGCCACCAGGAATGTCAGGTCATAGTCTTGATTTACTTAGGATTGGTCAAGAAAAAAGGAAAAGAAGGAGTCATTTCAAGTTCTTTAACTTTATGGCTGAGAGGCTAGACTTTCTACCTATTGTTGAATAGATTTGGAGGGAACCTATCCAAGAAACTCAACAATACCAGATGCGTTGTAAATTGAAGAAACTCAAGGAATTATTCAAGACAAAGTAGAGAGCTTGGTGATATTTCAGATAGGGTAAGGGAAGAAAATAGGCCTTAGAAAACTGACTGATCCACTTAACAATAATCTGAGACTTAAGGAGAGACAACTTCTTGCGACCTACTCAACAACTTCTAGAAATGAGGAATCTTTCAGTGAACAAAAGTCTAGGGTTTTGTGATTAAAAGAAGGTGACAGAAACACAAGTTACTTCTTCAAAACCATAACAAAGGGAAGGAATAGAAAGAAGATTTTATCCTTGCAAATAGAAAATGATGAGTTTATTGAGAGAGAAAGGGTTGTTAAGCAGGAGACTATTTCTTTTTACCAATAGCTGCTGGGAACCAAGAGTCCTTCATTAAACTCGCAGGATAGGAGTAGATTATTGGAGAGTATTGTGCAACAGAAGTTATTAGAACAACAAGCTTTTGATATGGAGGAGATAAAGGAAGTCTTCTTCTCTTTTAATGACCAAAAGGCGCCTGGACCAGATGGTTTCAATGCTTATTTCTACAATAAAGCTTGACCAGTTATTGGAGGGGACATCACAACTACCATAAAAGAATTCTTTTCTAATGGGATTCTGTTGAAGGAGTTCAATCCAACCATCATCACATTGGTTCCTAAAACTCCAAATGCATCCTGTATGGGGGAGTTTAGGCCTATTTCCTATTGCAATGTGTTCTACAAAGGTATTTCAAAACTTATTGTTAATAGAATCAAAAGTGCACTTAATGATATTATTAGCCTCTACCAATCATCATTAATCCCTGGAAGAAGGATAAGTGATAACATTCTTTTGTCCCAAGAGATTATGAGGGATTACCATAAGGATGGAGGTCACCCAGATGTGTTATCAAGGTGGACCTTATGAAGGCCTACGATACATTAGATTGAGACTTTATGATCGACACCTTAGGTGCCTTAAATTTTCCAGTAATGACGGGGTAGTGGATATAGGCCTGCCTTACTTCTCCTAAGTTTTCTGTTTACATTAATGGAGATCTAAAAGGCTTACCTTTTAGATTAATTGAGGCAAGAGATCCATTTTCCCTTACCTTTATGTTATGACCATGGAAGTGCTCACACGGATTGTTCAACATAACATCAAGTCTAATAACAAGCTTAAATACCACTAGAAGTGCAAAAAGGTGAAACTTGGTCAGTTAACTTTTGTAGATGATTTGTTGATGTTTTGTCATGGGGATGTTAACTCTGTCTCTACATCGAAGATGGTTATTCATCACCTTCAGTGGGTGTCTAGACTACAAGCCAATCCTGCCAAACGTAATTTGTTTATGGAGGCAATCCAACCACAGGATATGGAGTAGGTCAAGTTGATTTTTGGTTTCCCTGTGGGCAGCCTTCCTATCAAATACCTGGGAGTGCCTCTCATCTCTACTAGATTGAAAGCTACACACTGTACAACCCTCACTGAGAAAATTGAAAGTAGATTGATACATGCATATTTATTGGTCAGCTCACCTCATCTTACCACAACAAGTTTTAGATAGACTTGAACAAATCATGTGAGCTTTTTTATGGAAAGCAGTTGAACTTAAAACTACTGGGGCCAAAATTTCTTGGAAGGATGTGTGTAGGCCAAAGAAAGAAGGAGGTCTAGGTATTAAATGCCAGAAAGTTTGGAATGCAGCTCTCATGTTGAGGCATTTATGGATTCTTTTTTAGGACAATGAGAACCTATGTGCCAAATGGATTCACTTTTACCATTTGAAGGGGAAAGCCTTTGGGAGGTAAGGCCTTCAAGCAGTAGTTCATGGAATTGGATGAATATGTTAAAGCTGAGGGACCGGATTAGATCTACAGGGAATGGAGAGACGGCAAGTCTATGATATGACAACTGGCACCCAAGAAAGCATCTTATTTTAAATTGGAATCATAGAATTATTGTTGATTTTGGATTACCAAAGGAAGTTAAAGTGAGCAGAATTATACGTAACAACCAGTGGCAGTGGCCACAAACTCCAACAACTGATTTATGTGATATATCAAGAATTATGCCTTCCTATGAGCTAAACCAGGCCAAAGTGAATGGTGTCAAGTGGGCTCTTTCTGTCAATGGCTAGTTCTCTGTTGCATCTGCATGGGAAGTCATTAGGAACCCAAACCTAAAAGTGTTGTTAATGAGAGAATCAGTACTAAGGATAGGGTTTTTAATCCTAGCGTGGGTGCAAATTGCATTCTATGTAGAGGGGCTATTGAAATACATGCCCACCTTTTCTTTGAGTACACCTATTCTGAAAGTGATTGGCTTCATCTACAGAACATGCTCACTCAAACTTGGCAACTAAGGACATAGTTGTTGTTTATTACTTGGGTTGTTCAACATTGGAAAGGCAAAATTGTATTGACAGTGTTGCAAAAATTAAGCCTCCAATCCGTAATGTACTGCCTCTGGAGAGAAAGAAACAACATGCTATTTAGGAATGAATTTAAAGATCTTCAATCAACTCTGCACAATATTTTGCAAATCATTAGGGATAGGATGATGTCCTTAAAGTTTAGGAACTTCAATTAGAATCAACAAGTGGCTCAACTGTGGCAATTACCAACCCATTGCCTTAACCCATGAAATATTTCTGAATGTGCAGACCACTGTCCATGGAGGAATTTTGTCTTCTCTGTTCCTATTGAGTCTAGATTCTACTGAAAGTACCATCTCAAGGCCAGCACTTTCTTTAGAATTCCAGACTATTGGTAAAGTTTTCTCTTTTTTGGGTAACTTTTTTTTTTTTGTAATGGGTGTATACTGCCATGTAAGCATCAACCTTTGTCTTGACTTGTTAATTTCTTTTAATTAGAAAGTGAAACAATTGAAATGCTAAATTTGTCCTTTATAGTTTTAAGGATATTAAAGTGCTTTAAAAGTTAGGTACGTCTCTCTTATTTATGATAATTAGCGATTGAATCCATTGTCTGACACACTGATAAAAATGTCGAGTTAAAAATCATGAGATTAATCCTGATTTATAATATCATTTAGTTTAATAATTTTAATTAAACTATAATTTTAGCTCATTGAATTACATTTTTTTATTATGCTATTAGTATTGACAAAACAACTAACAAAAAGTTAACATAAGTGTTACGTTGCAACATTTTTTTTACATTGTGGGTATAATGTGAAAATTTTAATATTTGAGGGTGCAAATTAAGAATCTTAAAATCTTTTGAGGTGTAAAGTGAATTTTTTCTATTTTATTTTATAAAATTTCTTTAAAAATTGCACATATTCATTTGAATCCCGACAACCACACATTTTTCCCCAAAGACATTGACAATATTTTATTTAACCGGATTAGATTTGGTCAAGTCATCCAAATTATTAAAACTCTCTAACTTGACAAGATTGCCTTTTCAATTTTACTTTATATAAAAAATTTCATAAATTATATTAGCATCCCATGATTTTCTATATATTTTGCAAAAGTAAGGGAAAGGGAAAAGCAAACAAAAGTTAGATATTAAGTGACGATTAAATTAGAATATTTGATCTAATTGGGACTATAACTTAATTTCATGATGTGGACATATATAATAATTGATAAAACTCTAACTCTTGACTTCTTATTATTATTCAAAGATTTGAGAACCAAAATTGCAAGGTTCGAATTGTTGTTTTGTTAATATTCAAGTGTCTTTCTTAACCATCAAAATTACCTTGCATGGTTTTTATATATTTTAACAAATCATTTGATATCATTTCTCACTTTTGTAATTTGAGGCAAAAAAGACCCCCACCATATACAAACATGTCATCACGATATTTTAATTATTATAACAAGTAACCAATTCAAACTCTAATACACAAGTCCTTGTTGATGCAAAGTTTTCTTCTAGCCCCCCCCCCCCTTTTATACTTTTCATAATAATAAGTTAATCCCAAAACTAGGTAGGACCGCAAGAGCTATGAAGCCCTTCCTTTAACTACAACATAGGTTTTGAACCATAATAAACTATATATTAGTAGTAATTTAGTGCATGAGAAAGTATAAAGTATGTCTGCAAGAGAAAAAAGAAAGGGATAATTCATTTTTACCTCCCTGCGATTTTGGATAGAAACACCTTACCTACAAGAAGTTTAAAATTATGCACATTACCTCCTCGTAGTTATGTACCAAAATAAAATAATTGACACCGTTAAGAGAATAATAAAATTATCATACTACCCATATTATATTCGCCTAACTTACTCTTGACAATATTAGTCAAATACATGACCAAAAAAAAATATTAATCAAACTGACTGAAAGAGATCGACACTGAGAGACAAACTGATAGAAAAAGGAAACAGAGGAATGAAGATCGCAAATTTGAGACAACCATTCTTCGTAGGGAGATTCCATCTTGTTTCCCCTATACGCGAAAATGGATTAGTACTTTGAAGAACTTGTTTGTTATTAGTTGCTCAAGCTTGGGTTAAGGTAAACAAAAGTTCTAGCTTACATATTGAGTACCTTCGGATTATTTGCTTGTTCATTTATTTTTTACAGATATGGGTTATGAAAAACATGAATCGCAATATTTTTCTAGTGTATCACAAATCTTCATCACAGATCTGAGATATTCCATATGTTGAAATACATGGGTATTGCATAAAATTAACCTTTTTAAAATGTGCATTTTCAAATCAATGTTTGTCTTGTTCTAAGGCAAGACTTTTTTTTATGTTTGTTGTTATATGTGGGTCCTTGTGTTTTTTTAGTGGGCACATTGTTCTTATTTGTTTTTTGTTCACCAGTTGCATTTTTTTTTTTTTTGAGTTGTTTATTAGTGTTGAATTATTTATTGGTTTATGGTTTGTTAATGATGCAGAATGAACAATTGTTTTTTTATTGAGTTAAATCATGGGGGATACTTTGAATGGCAACCAAGTGTTGTTTACAAGAATGGTAAAGTGAACACAGTATACGAATGTGATCCAAATAAGATGTCATTGTTTGAATAAAGAGGAATATATGAGGATTTGACTTCAGATAAACCTTATATTATAAACATGTGGTACATACTTCGTAGGTTTAACTTTGACAATGAGCTAATTTTTATTAATTTAGACAATGAAGTCATGGATATGCTTATGGCATACAGAGGATTTGACGCAATTGTTGTATATGTGGAGAGATAGTGAGAACCTATCCAAGTAATTTTTGCAATGGGGGAAATGTCAAAAGGTTATGCAGAATCAAATAATGCCCAACAAACTACAACAAAAGCTTGGAGAGGATGGGGATGGGGATCCCAGTTGGATGAATGAAGGATTAGAAAGGCTTGGAGAGGATAAATTTTTTAATGATACTGGTACTTCATGGATTCGTCCTACTATACTTCAAGGAAATACAACAGAGAATATGCTTGAAACTGCCATTGGAAGAGAAAATTCTAGAAATGAGGTCTTAGAATCTGAAAATGCTAAAAATGAAAAAGCTATATTTGTAGAGCATGAAAGTGTAGAAGTTGTATACGCTCATAATGAACTTGTTGATGCTGGAAATGCAGAAATTGGAAATGATGAAAATGCTAATGTTCAAACTGACCAATGGTATTATGATGTTGAGGATGAATAGGACAAATTGAGTAAACACTGCAAATAAGATGAAGAAACTAATCCGCATGTTGACTTTAATGAAGCGAAGGACATGGATAATCTAGGTTTAAAGGTTGGAATGAGATTTGCCTCCCCTCAAATCCATATCGACGCTTTAAAGGAGTGGGTGATACAAGAAAGTTATGACCTAAAGTGGATAAAAAATTGAAAACAATAAAATCACAAAAGTTTGTAGGTGGGGTTGTACTTGGAGAATTCATGCTTCTTCAGTTGATAGGATATCAACATTTCAGATAAAGACTATATCTGGAAAACACAATTGTGGGAGAAGTTATGAGAATTTCTTGGTAGATTCTAGATATTTGTCAAGGAAGTTCATCAACAAGTTAAGAGATGAGTCAGGGTTGGAACCATGAAACTTCATGAGAGGTGTTCATAGAGAAATAATGGTCAATGTTAGCTCACATCAATGTTATAGGGCTAAAAGAAAGACATTGGATGTTATGCAAGGGGATGTTATGGAACAATATGCCAAGTTGTGGGATTACTGTGAAGCTGCTAGGAAATATAACCCTGACAGTGTATTGAAAATGTTCTTAGAAAGGCCTACTCTAGATGTTTCACCTACATTTAAGAGGTTATATGTCAGGCTTGGTGCACAAAAGAAAAGATTTTTGAATGGTTGCAAACCAGGTATAGGTTTGGATAGTTGTTTCCTAAAAAGTGTATATAGTGGTACACTATTAAGTGTTGTTGGTAGAGATGAGAATGATAAGATGTTCTCCATTGCCATGGTTGTAGTAAATTCAGAGTGTGGTAATTCATAGAAGTGGTTCTTGGAAGTAGTGATTTTCACCCTACTCTACGGGTAGCAATTAGGGTATTTCATCACTTGATACTTTGCAGAAGAGATTTTTCTTGGCCTATCTACCCAATCAAGTGTACTATTCTTACCTGAATTTTATCCAAAACAATTGGGTAGGAAGTTGCGTGAACACAATATTTTTTTTAGTTATTTATTTTTAGACTATTTTAACAATTCAATTAAGTAATCTATACCAATTAACCAACACAATAATGTTAAAAATGTTAAAGTGTTAAAAATTTAACACATTAACATTGTTCAATATATACACTAAAAACGTTAACAGTGTTAAAACGTTAAAAATTTAACACACACACACAATTTATATCTGATAGAAAAAAGGGATTAATAGATTTTTTTAAGTGATTATGCCGACAGTTGGACACAAGTATTTCTTAAGACATATATATAAAAATTTCAAAATTAGATTCAAATGTAAAGAATTACAGAATTAATTCTGGAAGGCTGCTTCAACTGGTAATGTGAGGGAATTTGAACACTGTATGAAGCTGATCGAGAAAGCTGATCCAAAGATTGGGAACAAAATAAATGCAGTTCAATGATTGGGAAGGATTAACCCATGTCGTTGGGCAAGATCACATTTCCATACTAGGTTAAGATGTGATATATTGTTAACAACCTTTCTAAGTCATTCAATAGTGTTATTTTAGAGGCAAGAGAAAAATCAGTTTTTGGGTTTAGTTGAATGGGTTAGAAGATGGTTAATGAACAAAATTCAAATTAAGAGGATTGGAATGGAAATGTGTGAAGGACATATTTTTCCAAACATATATGATAAACTAGAAAAAAATAAATTTGAGTTCAGAAACTATTTTGCAAGTTGGGTTGGGAGAAGAATTTCGAGGTTGATTGTTATGATAGAGTCAATGTAGTTGATGTTGGGTCTAGAACTTGTGGTTGTAGGATGTGGAATCTCATAGGTATACATTGTAAGCATGCAATCAGTGTAATTTATAAACTTATGCATATTCCAAAAGATTATATGCATGTGTATTATTGGAAGGCAAATCTACATCTCTCCCAAAATCAAAGAGGTTAAAGTTAAACCTACATTTTTATAATATTTTCCTTTTCTATCTAAATAATATGCAATGTCCAATTAACATTTTTGGTGACTATCTTATAGTCTACACAAGCAAGTTCATCTAATGCACATGCTACAAATGTTGAAGGTCCATCTGTAACTACAATGGCAAAAGGTGGGAGAAATGCAACTCAAAAAGGAAGATGAAGAGATGCAATTGCTGGGGCTAGAGCTGGAAGAGGAACAATCGTTGGGAATGGAGAAGAGCTGGAAGAGGAACAATCGTAAGGTGCAACTGTTGGGGTTGGAGCTGGAAGATCAGCAACTACTAGGAAAGGAACTAGAGTTGGAAGAGGTGCAACTATTGGGAATGGAGTTGGAAGAGCAACAACTGCTGGGAATAGAGTTGGAAGAGGTGTCGCACCAACTATTTCAAATCTATTGGAGAAAATAAGCCAAAGGAAAAAAGGCAAAACACAATTACTATAAATGTGGTTTTGTTCTTTTTTGTTTGTGTTGATCATGGCGAACTTATAACTATTATGGATTCCCTACTAGATTTTGGTGGTTAATTACTATTTTTATGTGGTTGTAAATCAACAATGTTTTTTTATTGTGAATCAAATTTGCTTTTGACATTAATGGATTTGGAATATTGTCCATGGATTTTTTATTGTTGAATCAAATCTAATTTCTTATTGTTAGTTGAGTACTGTCCAAGGATATCAAAATTAACGGCTGTAGCCCAACTCAAGGGTCCAATTTAGAAATGCAGACCAAGCCTTGCTCAAATATACAAGTCAAGCCCACCACAAGATCAAGGAAGCTCAGTTGGGTTAGCCTTGCCATTGTAAGAGACTCAGTCCACAATTGACACATGAGGAGATGTGAGGGACACAATCATCGGGTGCACATTGCCACCTCCATGAAACTGCCTCGTTTATTACAAGCAAGACGCCATCTCTACCGAACTGTCTAGTCTGTTATGAGAATGGCATCTCAATATGTTAGGAGACGTTTATAAATTGTAAACCTTACCTACACAAGGGGGACATCACTCACATTTGAGCACTTACACTCCTTGAGCAATAAAACACTCATGCCACTGTAGCCATTTATAATGGAGTAGGACACCCTGATCGAACCACTTAATTTGTGTTTACTTGTGTTGAGTCTCCTTTTTGTTTACTGCATTAAATACTTGACATATGGTGCATTAATATATTTTGTGTATAAGAAGTTTGGCGCCGTCTATGGCTATTGTTTTCACTCAATTGTTTCCGTGTGTTTATGGCTTTTTATGACTAGATCTATGAATAAACAAAAAGAGGATGATCAACAACATCAAGAGCAGGTCCTTCCCCTGCCAGCAAATCCAGTTGTAGAACAAGAACAAAAATTGTTGGAGACTATGCAGTTGTTTGTGAATCAAAACTATCATATACTCTAGTTGATGCTCGTCGGGCATCCTCAAGGAGTCGTGCCCCAGCACCTAGGAGGGGAAACACTCTAGGCACGTCGCCTAGAGTGCCAAGGTGCCCTCCTCAACTCCAGGGCACACCAACTACCACTCCTCGCATGCTGGTTCCGTTACAACGACAATTCGGAAGGCGTCCCCAACTAGTGGGATGAAAAAATCAAAGAAGTGCAGAACAAACTTGGCGATTTCTTCAACGCCATGAAGGCGCAAGGGCTGAAATGGTTGAATACCTTCTGCGGTATACTAACACACCTTTGGTAGCTGATGTGACCAACTACCCTCTCCCCCCCAAAGTTCAAGATGGCAACCGTGGAAGTTTTTTATGGCACCAAAGATCCACTAGACCATCTTGACACCTACAAATTCTTGATGCAGCTCCACAACATGCCAAACGAGATTATGTGTAGGGTATTCCCTACCACTCTTAGGGAATCTGCCCCCTAATGGTTTGCCAAGATTAACTTAGATTCCATTGATTCTTTTGCTAAACTAAGCAAGTCTTTCATATCCCACTTCATAGGGGGAGTCTAATATCAAAAGTCTGTGGCCCACTTGCTCAGCATCAAGTAAGACCAAGACAAAAGTCTAAAGAGTTACCTCACTCTTTTTAATGAATAAATCCTCCAGATTGAAGAACCAGATAAAAAGACGCCATGGCGGCCTTCACAGAAGTCTTTCGCCCATTTAGTCTTATGCTTTCAGTTTTGAAGCTTCCGCCAAAGAACATGCTAGAATTACTATAAAAAACTTAGAAATACATAGCCAGGTGAGTTGAGTCCTCACATGTAGGGGAATACAAAAAGTAGAGAGAACCCTAGAAATTTTAGCATTAGTATTGATGGTCCATGGCTACTACTTGTGTCGTTGTGGATGCTAAGTGACATGGTTTCTTCCATCGTCCATTGCATCCTCTGTGCTGGCGCCTTGGCTATCGTGCTTCTCACTTACTTGACTTTTTAATATAATCCTCAAAAATCGTCCACATTATTCAACAAAATCTTTTAAGTGGCTGCCTATTGTTCCCTACATTTTTCTCCACTTTGTTAAAAAATATTCCAATAAGAAGATTGCATTTTATTGTCACAAAGTCTAGAAAATGATGCGTCCTCCATTATTTTTGAATTCTCCTCCCAGACCAAGACCACAACTGTATGCCCTTGCAACTATGACCGTGGGCCTCTACGTCCTCTGCTCTCGGTGCCCATTTGTCTCACCATGCACCCTTTGTCCGAACAAAGCCTACAAGCGTCGCCCGTCTCCACGCTGGCAACTTCACTTGGTGCCTACCTAGACTTAGACGCCCTCACTTATGACACCCTCACCTAGGCGCATCAATCACGCCGCACGTGTCCCTAATGTTCGTCTCCTCATATCTGGCACCCTCACACCCATTTCCCTCCTCCTCTCCATTTATTGGGATAGAGCCTCTCGAGTAGTCAATAGCTCAGTCAAACTCTGTCTCTACTCTCACACAAGTAGCCTCAATTTTTAGCTTAGCGACTCTTTCGTGAGTTGCCAAAAGCTTAGCCTAACTCTTTCATTACTCTCACATAAGCAACCTCAATCTCCAACTTAGCAGCTCTCTCATGAGTTTTCAAAAGCTCGATCTAACTATACCTCAAAAGCAATATTGACGCAGCTCGACATAAGAAATTTGGTGTTGGTGTGGGCTATTGGTGGCGTAGTTGTTGGTGGGTTTCAGGTGGTGCTGGTGTGGGCTATTGGTGGGCCCCAAATATAAGATAAAGTCTTCTACCTCCAAGCAGCTCACGGAGTGAAAAGGAAGAAGACATAACTTCTTCAAGTCTGATTTTTGGCCTCAAGTCATTGCCTTGAAAGTTTCACTTATTTACAGTTATGCCATCAAGACTTTGCCTATAAATATGCAGTGCATTCTTCAGTTTCAAGCATCTGAAAATCACTCGAATTTTGAGTGTATTTGTGTAGTGAGAGTTCAATTAACTCTTTGTCTTTTTTTTTTCCATATTGAGTAGTGACATTTGAGTGGGGTGTCCAAGGGTATAAATATTAGCTCGGGTTTGGGATAGTAAATTCGAGCAGTGAAGCGTATATGGTGTACTCAATTTTTTTCTCAATAGTGAAAAAGGTGACTAGATCACGCCTCGTAGACATAGGCAGGAATTTTGCCGAACTACATAAAATATCGGTGTTCTTTCTTTGTGTTTTGGTTTGATTCTTTTATTTATTTGTTTTCTCGTCATCGTATTGACCAATTTGCTATGAGTATTTCCCTACAAGTGGTATCAAAGCTTTTAGGTTCAACACAGGAAAGTTTGACATTAAGAACAAGGCACTGTGTTCTTAATTACCTATACTCAAGTACAATGGCAGGAAAAGGAATTTCGATGGGTAAATTTAAGGTGGATCCCTTTGACGAAAAAATTAACTTTAGTTTGTGGCAAAGTACAATTTAAGATATTTTTGTGCAACAAGGGCTATTGAAAGCAATCGATAGTATCGAGAAGAAACAAGAAACCGTGACAAAGAAAGATTGGGATGAACTTGAGATGAAGACTAAGAGTGCCATCCACTTATGTCTTACACTGGAGGTAAATATAGTTTTCTAACTGAAAAATTTGCTCTTGAATTGTGGAAAAGTTAGAAAATATATATGTCAAAATAGCTTACAAATAAATTACTTCTCAAAAAACAATTATATCAATTGTAGATGAAAGAAGGAACAAATTTATTTGATCATCTCAATGTTTTCAATAGCATTATTACTTAGATAATTAATGTTGAGATGCCAACATGATAAGAGGATAAGGCTATTGTTCTCTTGACTTCTCTTCCCCATTATTATGATGCATTAATGGCTACACTTTTGATCGGAAAAAATACTCTCAATGTTGATGAAATGACAAATGTTCTTTTGGAGACTGAGGCATTCAAGAAGCATTGAAATAGTTCTCAAGCAAAAGGACTGGTGGCCAAAAGTGAATTGAGTCAACAACGTGGAAGAAGCAACCAAAAGGACCCTGGATATAGAAGGAGGTCTCATTCCAAATCAAGACGAAGGAGTAGGGAAAAATACAACTAGTAAAACTGCCACAAGGAGTGGCACTTGAAAAGGACTGCAATCAAAGAAAGCAAGATCGGGAGGGAACAGAAAAATCTCCTAATTCAGATCAAGCTGGCATTGCACAAGATAACTTGAACCAAAATGGTGATTTATTATCACTCACCACAGGTATGAATTATCTTACTACCAAATAGATTTTGGATTCAGGATGTTCTTATCACATGTGTCCTTATGGGGAATGGTTTGACACTTATAAACCTTATAATGGAGGAACAATCCAATTAGGGAATGATTCAGTTTCTAAGACCATTGGAATTGGGACCATCAAAATTAAAATGTTTGATGGTATGGTAAGAATACTAGGTGATGTGCGACATATCCCTAATCTTTAAAAGAATTTAATTTTCTTGGGTACACTTGATTCTAATGGATTCTCCTTCACGGCAAACAAGTGGGGTCCTAAAAGAGAAAAAGGGGGTCATGGTTGTCATGAAGGAGAAACAACAAGGAAATTTCTATACATTAGTAAGGAGTACTATTACAGGTGGAACAGCTATGACCATTTTTTTGGATTCAGATATTGATAACACTGCTCTATGACATTTACACCTTTATCATATGATTGAGAAAGGTTTGCAAGAACTTCATAAATGCAGTTTGCTTGATGGGATAAAAACTTGTAAACTTAATTTTTGCAAGTATTGCTTACATGGAAAACACTACCGGGTTAGCTTCAAAGAAGGACAATATACAAGCAAGGATGTGTTGGAGTACATACACTCTGACGTATGGGGACCCGTACCAATTCCATTGAAAGGTGGAGCAGTGTACTTTGTGACATTTATAGATGACTTCTCAAGAAAAGTATAGGTCTACTTCATGAAGCACAAAATAAAGTGTTCGATCTATTCAAGCAGTGGAAAGCGGAGGTTGAAAAGTAGATAGCGAACAAGTCAAGTACCTAAGGATGGACAACGAAACAGAGTATACACTCTAGGAATTAAGAAGGTATTGTGAGACAGAAGGAATCTCTAGACATTATACTACATCAGGTGGACCACAACAAAATGGTGTAGTGAAAAGAATGAATGGGATCCTCTTATAGAGAGCAAGATGTATGAGAATCCATGCAGACTTGCCAAAGTCATTATGGGCTAAGGTTGTTAACATGACATGCTATATTGTTAACAGATTATCTTCGTTGACTATTAATGGACAAGTCCATGAAGAAGTTTCGACAGGTAAACCAATTAATTATTCTAATTTGAGAATCTTTGGTTGTCCAGCCTATGTTCATGTGTAGGAGCAGCAGTGATCTAAGTTGGACCCAAAAGTCAAAGCAATGCACATTTGTCGGTTATGAAAAAAGGCGTGAAAGGATATAAAATTTGGGATCCAGTTGCAATAAAGGTTATTATCAGCAGAAATTTTATTTTTAATAAAGGATATATGCTAAATTTAAAAGGGGCGGATATCGATAAAGAGGTGGAGACTCACTTTAGATGAATACTCAGTCCAGGTGGAGCCAAATGTGACACAGGGGCCTACTGGAGAGGATGATGCACCAACATATTCTCAAGAAGTTACATATGGTAGTGATGACATGCAACAAGAACCCACTACTCTTGCCGCTAGAAGGGAGAAAAGGACTCAAAAGGCACCAGTCATGTATGATTTTGAAGACATGGTTTCTTTTGCATTAACTATTGGTAGTGGAGATCCGTCTTATTTTCAAGAGGCAGTCAAAATCAAGGAAAGTGAAAAACGGATGCTAGCAATGATGGACAAAATGAAATCTCTACACAAGAACCACACTAAGGAACTAGTTGCAAAACTCAAGGGGCGAAAGATGATTGGCTGCGAATGGGTATATCGAAAAAAGGAACCTACAACGGAAAATCAAGGAGTAAAGTTGAAGGCACAACTTGTCACCGAGGGTTATAGACAAGTGGAAGGAATTGACTATAACAAAAAAAATTCTTCTGTTGTTAAGCATTCTTCTATTCGTGTTATGTTAGTCGTGGTAGCTATGCTTGACCTTGAGTTATAGCAACTTGATGTCAAGATAGCATTCCTTCATGGGGAATTGGAGGAGGAAATATTTATAAAACAACCAGAAGGATTCAAGGAGTAAGGTAAAAAGCATTTGGTATGCAAGCTCAAAAGATCTCTTTACGGGTTGAAACAGCCTTAGAGACAATGGTATAGGAGGTTCGATTCTTTTATGGTTGATATTGGCTACATGATGAACAACTATGATAGTTGTGTTTATTTTAAAATGCTTGGTGATTGATCATTTATAATTCTGAAGCTTATGTTGATGATATGTTAACTGCTTCAAATAACATGCATGAGCTAAATTCGTTGAAGTCCACATTATGGAAGGAATTTAATATGAATGATCTAGGCATTGCTAAAAAAATCATTGGAATGGAAATCCAGAGAGACAAGAAAAAAGGAAAACTATGGATATCACAAAAGAAGTGTGTGGAGAAGGTGCTAGAGAGGTTTAGCATGGATAACTCTAAACCTATTAATACTCCTCTAGTTAACCATTTTAAATTATCTGCAAGATCGTTTCCTTCTACAGATAATGAAGTGGAAGAAATGTCCCATGTGTCGTATGCCAGTACTGTGGGAATTCTAATGTATGTCACAGTTTGCAATAAGTCAGACATCTCATAGGCAGTCAGTATTGTCGGTAAGTACATGGATAATACAAGCAAGGAGCACCAAAATGCAGTTAAATGGATATTCAGGTACTTGAGAGGTACAGTGGATTTCGGTATCTTGTATTAGAGATAAGATGAAATATGACAGGTTGTGAGCTATGTTGATGCAGACTATGCAGGTGATCTGGACAGACAAAGATCCATTAAAGGTTACATATTTACACTTGCAGGTGGACCTATCAGTTGGAAAGTTATGCTTTAATCAACTCCTGTTTTATCCACAACTGAAGCGTAATACATGGCAACAGTGGAAGCTGCCAGTGAGGTTTTGTGGTTGACAGATCTGATCTAGGAACTAGGATTGAAGCAAGAAATCTTGGAGCTACATCGTGATAGTCAAAGTGAAATTCATTTGTCTAGGAATCAAGTTTATCATGCCAAGACATTGACATAAGGTATCACACTCTCCGAGAATGGGTAGAGAAAGACAAGGTGAATTTGATGAAAGTTCATATAGAGAACAATGCAGTTGATATGATGACAAAGTCGATCACTTCACAAAAGTTTAAGCATTGCTTGAACTTGATCAATCTCTTGCACTGCTAGATTGACAGAACATATCAAGGCATGGGGATGGCCATCTGTATCAAGATGTCGACCTAATTTTTTAGGTGGAGGTCCTTGAATTATCATCAAGGTGGAGATTATTGACAGTTGGTGGCTCGAAGTCAATATCGACGCAGCTCAACAGAAGAAATTCAGCACTGTTGTGGGCTGTTGGTGGCGTCATTGTCGTTGGGTTACAGGTGGCGTTGGTGTGGGTTGTTAGTGGGCACTGAATCCGAGATGAATTCTTCTTCCTCCAAGCAACTCGTGAAGTTTCTAGTGAAGTGAAAAGGAAGAAGACAAAACTTCTTCAAATCTGATTTATGGCCTTAAGTCATTGCCTTGAAAGTTCCCTTTATTTATAGTTATGCCATCAAGACTTTACCAATAAACAGGCAGTGCATTCTTCAGCTTCAAGCATCCGAAAATCACTTGAATTTTGAGTGTTTTTGTGTAGTGAGAGTCCAATTAACTCTGTTTTTTTTTTCATATTGAGTGGTGAGATTTGAGTGGGTGTACAAGGGTATAAAATAGCTTAGGTTTGGGATAGCAAATTCGAGTAGTGAGGCTTGTACTGTGTACTCAATTTTTTTCTCAATAGTGAAGAAAGTGACTGGATCACGCCTCGTGAACGTAGGTAGGAGTTTTGCCCAACCACGAAAAATATCCATGTTTTTTTTGTGTGTTTTTGGTTTGATTATTTTATTTATTTATTTTCTCATCGTACTGACCAATTTGCTGCACATATTTCCCAACACACCCCTCCTAGCACCCGATTCCTCGTATCTAGCACCCTCTCCTCAAGCTCCCGTGTCTGACGCCTACCCTCTGCTGGCTCTGCCCCGTTAACAACCGTGTCTCACAACTCGCATCGGTGCGCATCTCCTGTCGCTTGTGCCCTTTGGTTACCCTCATTGTCATCTCCCTCCTTCTCTCCATTTCCTGAGAATGAACTTCTCGAGTCGTCAAAAGCTCGATCAAACTTTGTCTCTACTCTCACGGAAGCAGTCTCAGTGTTCAGCTTGGGCGACTCTTTCGCGAGTAACCAAAAGCTTGGTCTAACTCCGCATCTACTCTCACGTGAGCAACATCAATCTCCAACTTAGCAGCTCTCTCATGAGTTTTCAAAAGCTCGGTCTGACTCTGTCTCAAACGCTTGGCCTAACTTTGCTTTTGCTTTCACGTAAACAGCCTCAGTCTTTATCTTAGCGTCTCTCTCGTGAGTCGCCAAAAGCTCGTCTTTGCCTCACTCTCACACAAATTTCCTTAGTATCTAGCTTAGCGGCTCTCACGCGAGTCACTGGAAGTTTGGTCTAACTCTGCCTCTGCTCTCAAGCAAACAACATCAATCTCCAGCTCAGTGTCCCTCGCTATCAAAAACTCGGCCTCCAGAGTGCAGCTCTCTTGTGATCCACTCATAACTCCTCCTTTACAACATTGTTGTGTCTACATCTCCCTCATCAAAGTTCTACTGCTAAAAGGGCTCAGCTTCTAAAAGGACAAAGGCTATGCCTCAGCAATCATTAGAATGGTACCTCAATAAATTAGGAGACGCATATAAATTGTAAGTCCTATCTATACAAGGTGGGCAACACTCACATCTGAGCACTCTACACTACTTGAGCAATACAACACTCTGGCCACCTAGCCCTTTAGAGTGAAGTAGGTCACTTTGACTGAACCATTTAATTTGTGTTTGCTTGTTAATTAGTGCATTTGAGTCTAGTTCTTAAAATGCTTGTGTTATTAGGGAGCATAAAACTAATGGTGGCCACTTATTTAATAGCCGAAAATCAATACTAAGTTGTTGATATCAAAATGTTATTAGAGAACATAAAACTAATGGTGAAAACTTACTGATTTAATAGTCTTAGTTATTTGGGTATTATATATATTATAAAAGACATTTTAGGTACTTAGACAATATTCTTTTAGACGGAAACAATGGAAACACAACTTGCAACATATTTTGGGAGTGTGAATCGTACTCTTTGTTAATTTGGATGATAGAAGTAACGGTTTTACTTTTGTACATAATCATAGGGAGTAATATATACAATTTTAAATATTAAATAGATAAGGTGTTTTTTGAAGAAATCACAGAGGATAAAAAACAATTAACCCAAAACAAAATTGTTTATGTCGCATAACGAAATCCAAATTTATTTATATTTTTTGTATTTTTCCTATTTGCAATATCCTTCTTATGGATTCTCTTTGATTTATACACATAATTTTCAAAGAGGTTTTAGATGAGTAAGAATAGCAAATCTCAAAATTTTTATATTAATGATATGAGTACTTCTAAGTTTAGTCCTCTTTTTTGTTGGATTAACTCTAAACTACGAAAGCTCAAACATTGAGTTGTTACAATGGATGGGACTTAGGGGAGAGAGAAATAAAACAACTACCTCGGAATATTCTTTTCATCAAGTTATAATAAAAAGTTTTTTTTAATCAGAAATAGTAATAAAAAGTTAGAAGAATGGTTTTTTTTTTAAAAGTGAAATGATCATTTTCATTGATCAAATAATGCTAATCTGATTTTCGATCCTCTTCAATATTTTTTTTTGTCCATGGTAGATTATCACCTCATGCATTATTTGGCACTTCGATATATATAATAAATCTCATGCGAAGTCATTGTGGCGAGCTGTGGCGAGCTTTTCATACTTTATGTTCTAAAGATTTTAAGATTTTTATTTTGCATCCTCAAATATTAAATTTTTCATATTATAATCTCAATATATTAAAGGAGTTAATATATTTACTGTTGACCTTTCTATGAGCTTCCATTATAATTTATTCTCAAATTTTTCATTTTGTCAATAGTCACTCATTGAAATTGACAGAAAAATTAATAAAAAGATTATATTATAATATTTTTAATACATTAAAAATGTAATGCGAATAATTCAATCGTTAAAGGTATAAAATGAAATCTTAAAATCCTTCAAAGTATAATGTGTAATTCGCCCCCATTGCAGCCGATAAACTGTTAAAAGATTGAATGAAGTGTATATCGTGCTACCGTAGAAGATGTACTTTGAATGGCTTTGACGGTGCCCACATGGAAGCACCACCTAAGAACACCAATACACCTTTTAAGGGACTAAATTATACTATTGACTTTAATTTACACCACACGTTTTCATCTTTCTTTTTATTTAATTATTAATGTCAAAATCGAAGACCCAAATAATTAAATGATGATACTTAGCGTTGTGAATAACATACCTTGAAATTATTCAATAATTCAATATATAAAACATTATTTTAAACTTAAATATATACCACACGTAGAAAATCCCAAAATATTCTCCTAGTTTGAACACAATCTTAGATTATTGCTTCTACCCTTGCCTTACCTTGCATTAAGTATCAGGTCAAGTCAATTATTTTACGTGAAGTGTAAAAATCAAGATAGGTCTATCTATTCATGTCCCTAATAAAATATTCGATAAATCCAAGGATATCTCATGTGATAACATGTACGAACTGTAAACTCAAACAACTTGAATTTGAATTTTTACAATTCCTCGAGGTCAAGTCCCAAGAGATTTTTATATGTCATGGATACTTTAATTCGGGTGTGAATACCATACATTTGACTAGACTAGAGAGTGATTAGTCAAAATGCGCATAAGCTGACAGTATTATATGGTGTTCATATTTAATAAATAAATTATTATAATATATATTATTTTATGAGTGAT